>WYDI02024485.1:0-97933 GCA_009867235.2 Psittacus erithacus | reverse complement strand
TTCCCAGGCTGAAAGTCAAAAACACAGCACTGCACCAGCTACTAAGAAGGAGAAAAATGACTGCTACTGCTGAACCCGGGACAGGTAGGAAGATACAACAGGAGAAAGATAGGCAAAAAAAGGAACAAAGTGCTAACTTTAACAGGCTGAAAAACACAAAATAAAAATCAAAAATTGCTATTAAGTATTCTGAAGGAAAATACCAAGAAGAAAACACAATTAAAACAGCCAAGAGGAGCCTAAACTAAACAAATAAGTATATATAAGCTGTGGGAGAGTCACAGGATTCCAAAACCAATCTGGCTATGAAAGGCATAGAAGGAAGACTGAAGGTGTTTCTAGAGGTGGCAGCTCATTTGAGAGGATCTTAATTTGGCTGTACCAAAGTAGATTAAATTTCTGGCCAAAATTTAGTATGTGTTGTAGGACCAAGCGAAGAAAAGCAGAGCCACTGATTCGAACACTAGAACATGACAGGTAAAATACTTACTCTAGGGAATCATCTTTACCAGAAACCTAACACCAGCAGTACACTGAAGAGCATTTAAAGGCCATGTCCAAGACAAGGGTGCTCCAGTCTCAGCTGTGCTGCAAAGAACTGAAATAACATTCCTGAAAGAAATCCCAAATGCTAATGCATCTCAATTTTTCCAGTTTTCAAAAGCTGAGGCATCAGGAATTGCTCAAAAGCCACTAAGGATGTACCAGGGTGGTGGGTGATGATGATAATGTATTAGTGGTGGCTTTCCCACTGAAGCATGCCACAGCACAGACCTGGAAGGAACTTCCAGTTGGTGAGATCTGTTTCAGATGAAATGTAGAGCTGAGGTTCTGACTAGCTCTAGGAGGCCAAATTTAAGTCATGCTGACCTATTCACAAGAAGGTAAAATCACCTTTTACTTTCCAGTTAAATAATACCTGCATATACCTGAAACAGTAAATAGCTCTGCTTTGTAAATAAATTAGTCTCACTTTAGAAGGAAGCCTTTACGTGCGCAAAAAACAAACACGTGTTTGGAATTTCTGTAGGGAAAAGCACTTTCTGATAGTTTCTGGGTCAAAACTAAGGGATTTTGCATAATCACTGCTAGATAACCAGAGGACAGTGCCTCCCTGGCATCCTCTGCCCATCTGAGTTCAGCAAGTAGGCTGAAGCCTTTTCTTCTATATAACACTTCCTACATCTTCATGGCTTTCCAAATGGATTTTGTAACTCACTTATTTTAAATTGGGGCATACTGGAAATCCACATGGAAATTAGCAAAGTATATCCTTTCTATAACCACAACACCTGCTGTAGGCCTCTCCACAGCTGTTCCACTGGTATCCTTTTAGATTCTGAGTTCAATTCAAAGCCTTCATTACCCATGAATCCCTCACAGATTTCTATATATGTTAGTGGTCAGTGCAGCCCTTGTCTCTTAACCTCCAGCTAAGGTCAGCTGAGATTGAGCTGACCTTAAGCATTCTCATTTGGGTCACAGAATTTGATGTGGATGTATTTTCTCACTTCAGTCCAGCAAAGCTGGAATGTACTATGTTTCAAGCCATAAGGTAAAAATCTAGTTCACTGGGCTTGTTGGGGAAGGAACTGACTTCAAGCGAGCAAGTATGAAGCCCTTTTTTTCTTTTGTCAGTTGAAGTCTATCTCAGCAATGCTATCCCAGTAACTCTTCGATGTGGCTTCACAGATCATACTTTTAGTAATGAAGTGCTCCTAAAGCTTAGTTATACTGCATAACTGAAAATTGATGTGCAGCATTCATGTCAGAAAGGTAGACTGCTACTAAAAGTAACAGAAAATGCTGGTCAGTACATTTTTAGACAAATTCTGAAATATAGAACTTGTGTTTTGGGGAAAAACCAACAAGGTGTTTGCAGACTGAATGGGAATACCTCTTACTCATCTGAGTAAGCGCAAAAGTAATGAACACTGGACCTTCAGATGGCAATCATGGTTTAGATTTCACCTTTCTCCATGAAATGCTTTGTAATAAGTCTTCACATAGTAAGTCTTCACATAGCTATTTATGTGCTTGTTTGTGCTTGAGTACAGGCACCAATGCTTGTCTGAGGATTCCTCAGTAGAGGACTGCACTGAACTGCAACTTTCTGAAGATTCTTTAAACCTTTCCACAACCTGTGCTCATAACTGCCTTAGAAAGTTGCCTCTGCATAAACGCATTTTTCATCTGACATCTTTTTCAGCTGAACTGAAGTTGATGTTTTGGTTTCTTGTTTCACAGAGTGAGCTCTGTTCTTAAAAAAACCCCAACAAACTGACAAAAACCAACCCCAAACAAACAGTTAAAAAGTTGTGGTTTTTTAGAAGCGGAGAAAATGAAATAATTTCCAGAAAACAAATAGCACGAAGTTACGGTTCAGTCTTAGCTGCAAAACTGCAAAAGAAGAATGTGACTTTATGCAGAATCTGACTAAGAATTTACAATATAGACCACTGATCTCATCTTTTGTCAATTATCTCTGTAAACCTGTGAGATTCCTTGGAAGATAGTTAGTCAAATGAGGAGCCGAGATGAATCAGTGGATATAATTTATTTAGACTTTAAAAAGGCTTTTGATGATAAAGTCCTTAGCAAGAAGCTATTAAAGAAAGTTAGTAACCGTATGGTGAAAGATAACGTCCTGCAATGGATTAAAAAGTGGTTAAGAGATAAGATAAAAAGACTGGAAATAAATGGATAATTCTCCCTGGAAAGAGGTTAATAGCAAGGTGCCCCGTCATTACTGCGCCTAACAATCAATACCTTGGTTCACCTGCTTTTGCAGATCATTAATAGCAAGGTACATAGTTTGCAGAGAAAAATATTCAGACTGATCTAAATACTGAACAGCACCAGGACCGAAGTTAAAAAGCATTTGGGCAACTCAATGAGAGATGAAACTTGCCAAAGATAGTAAATGCAAAGCAAAGCATGTTGGAAGGAAGGGTTCAAATTACTTTTAGATGCTGCGATGTCCCCAGTGATGTGCAGTGTCTATGGACAGCTTATTGAGGGCAACTGTTAATATGCATTGTAAAAAAGGGAAGAGAAATGGATATAGTGGTTCCATTGTGTGGTGCTCCCAAAAACAAAGCCTCTTATGGCAGTGAATAACTTCACACTGGCAGAGCCCATTACGGCCTGTTGGAAATAATCTTTCATGGACAGGGAGATGTACAATCTGAGCAGAGATCATCAAGAATTATGGACTGTTGGGATTTATCAGAAAGTGTGAATACATCAAGAGAGAGGTTTCATATAGAAATGTACCAGGATTCGTGAACTCCCATGGGAGAGATTTCTGAAGGACAAAATGGAATAGAGACTTAAAGAAGGGGAATTTGTTTGTCAAAATGGAAGTGTGTGTTCAAGACACATTATCACAACTTGATAGTCAGGGTCAATGCTTAGACAGCCATAGATCTTGGAACAAATCCTTGCTCTGTCCAACGTCATGAGTATTCCTGGAGCTAAGATGTGAAATGTACTTCTCCTGAGTGTCCTGCCCACTGGGCTATCAAGTTGATGTCTCTCAAGCATCATAAATACTTCCAAGTGAATTACCCAACAGGAGGGAATATGAGACTCTTTCCAGGGATAGCCAAATATGGACAGCATCCAGAACTGGGACCTATCTATCATCAGAAAGTAGGGATCCATATTCATATTTCTGCTCTCTTTGCTTCAGAGCAGGAGTATGCATTTGGCTGCTCTTCAATTCGGGCAAGTGCTCTGATTATTACTGGCCTTCTGCTTTTGGTGTGCAAATAATTATATGCATCTTTTGTATCCAAATACTTGAAATCATAAATATTTTTGCAAAGATGAGAAAAATAGTAACAGCACAGCTCTTGTCTTGCAGTGTATTATCTGACCTTACAAACTGGACAAGGAGAGGAAAATTTCACCCTATACCCATCAGTATAGTACCATACAGCTTGATGCATTAAACCAGTTTGCATTTTCCCCAAAAATTTATTCTTTCCCTAAAAATTCAACACTGTGAGAGGGTACTCCTCTAATTGTTACCTACTCAGTAACACAGCAGTTATCTGCAGTAGGTTACCTAGTTCTTGCCAGTTTCAGCCTGGTAGATCCAATATTTTTAATGCTTTTGAATTAACATAGTTATAGCAGCAGAATTAGCAAAGACAGGGGACTCAATACACATAAGATTACAATTGTTTCTTGATCCCTCATGCAAAAGCTGGGTACATTTGGTTTGTGTTGAAGACCTTAAGTGTCTGGGGAGAAAGGATCTTTTATTCAGGTTGTTATTGGAAAGAAGTGCATAAATAGTTAGTAATTGTTATGTGCATTAATGGATTGTAATACTAACCACAAAGTATGAACACACTAGAGGAGAATTCAAGTGTAGATTTAAACAGCAGTAAATCTAAATACAGTACATACCCTAAAACTTCATATGTGGTGACCCAGTGTCTGCATCAGACGCTGAAATGTTCTGCAAAGGGGAAAAGTAGCTGTTCTCTTTCTCTGCTCTTCATGCAAACATCTCTGATTTTCTGTGCCTCATCTTATGTAATTGGACAGCGCTCACTGAGCTGACCCAAAAGGTTCACTGAGTTCTTCAACTATCAGCCACTGAATCTAACTTCAGAAGGCATTAAAGCAGTGAGCTCACTCAGGGAAAGAGATGGGAAATAGCATGTATTCATCACTTACCTGAGTTTTGCCAAAGCTTGTCTGCAGCTCAGAAAACTCACATAGATTCTGCAAATTACTCTAAATAAAATAGATTTCCTGCCTCCTATCTTAATGTCAGTCTAGAATTTTATCTGGAAAATATGTGCTGGAAATTTTGGTGAAAAGACTTTATAATAGCATTCTGCAGCATTGATTTCTGGGCAATGCCAAGAAAGCACAATAGGAATGAAAACACAGAAACTTAGTAACAAAACACTTCAAGCCCAAAAACTTACCATATGAGAATTTGAAATGTATTTGTTAGTTCTTGTCTACCCAGAAGCAGTTTGCCTACACTTCATACATATTGCATACAGTTTTCTGTTGCAGGGTTGGGTAGTTTACTTGGTCTGAGTTTAGACACTGACTTAATTTTATGGTGTCTGAGTAGAGGCAAACGCTTTCACACAGGACAAAACCCATGGTTGTCAGCCGATTCACAGGCTCTTCTGACAGAAACATTCCCGTACATTTCACTGCCACAGTGCTGTAACTTCACCCCTTTAGAGCACCTCTTCATAAAAAGCTCCCAAGACTGTGATTCTTCAACTCGTTCTCAGACTTAAATCAGTTGACAAGCAAGAAACAAAACATCCAGCTGGATTAGTGTCCCCAACACGATGTGAACTGAAAATGTTTGTTCACTCAGTTACATGATTTAGTGGCACAGCTAGGACAGGACAGAGCCTTAGGATCCTTGTTTTAAACCAAGCTGTCTTTTGAAGTCAATGTGACTTACTAAAACCACTATGAAAATACTTTGTAATGCAGATTTGATTATGCCATAACAAAGGAAGGATAGCTACATCCTGTGGAAGCACCTGTAGCCCCTCAAACAGAGCAGGAGGAAAATGCTGCAAAAGGCTGATTCTGCATCTAATGTCATACACCCGGGAAACCATCAGGTCTCAGGAGAAAGAATGGAGTTCTGTAAGAGCATCAAGGAGGAAGGCATCAATATAATAGTAAGCTGAAGAACTCTCCGATCACCTGCAGAATCTTTCAGGTTCGCAGAGCCATCAGCTCAGGCGTGTGTTTCCTGTACAAAACATGCTAACAATCTATCCTTACCGGACATCATGCTACAGCTTATCTCACCTATCTGATAGACCTGGAGCAGCCCATTCTGGGACAGCTCCTGGCATCAAGTTGACGCTTGCAGAAGTCAGACTTGTTGCCAGAGAGAGAGCTAGATCCCCTTCCCACCTGCGTGCTTGCTAACATCACTGCCAACACAGTCCTGACAAGCCTGAAGGAGGGTTTGCTATGCCACAGGGCTGTAGAATAAATTAATTCCATGCAATACTGGAAGATGCCCCGTTCTGTAGATGCAATCCCTCCCCACAAGTTAGTGCTAAGAAGTAGAGAGTTAAAGAGTTATTCCAATGAAAAAAGAGGCAATCTTGCATGTAGCAGTTTTAGTACTTGCCAGTCTCACAAAAAAAACTTAACCCTGTGTGCTTGAACACTCATCTTCATGTCTGGTTCACATCCTGTCCACCAATTCTTATCACACACATCTAACACACTTTATTTTTCACAGAGACCATGCCAAGGTATTAGAAAGCTGGGAAAAACATTTCGAATGGTTGTTTTTTTAAAGCAACACAGGCTGACTCCCAGTATTGAGGTCACAATAGACACTGCTGCACATCTTGCATAGAAACATGGCATCATACAGTTTTTGTCACCAAATGCATTGTTTCTGACCACTGAAAAACTACATCACCTCTGTGGCTCCATCAGGTGTACAGATCAGAAGGGCTTAACATACACAGTTTTCTGCTTGCGTCAGTAAAACCACCAGAGGAATATTTCACAAGTTTCAGTAATTGTGCCAAATAATCAAACAAATGAAAATTACATGGGTGGTGTTCGTTTTATCTGTGTCCTTGGAAGGAGCTCTCACAGCAATTCCATAGATAATGTAGTATTTTCAAATCTTTAACAAATCTTGTTTCATGAAATTTTAACATTCCCTATCCTAACAAAACTACTTCCCAATTTCAGAATTCCATCAATGGAATTTAATTGGAAAAACATATTTTAAAATTACTTCACTCAGTTCAAGTGTTCACAGGTACCTCTATTTTTCATAAAGAATTAACTCCCAAATGGTTAAGATTT
This sequence comes from Psittacus erithacus, assembly GCA_009867235.2. Lineage (NCBI taxonomy): Eukaryota > Metazoa > Chordata > Aves > Psittaciformes > Psittacidae > Psittacus > Psittacus erithacus. The sequence goes on along the minus strand of WYDI02024485.1, from coordinate 91,093 downwards.
TATGTTCAGAGGCAGCTGTAGTCAAGAGTTTGAGCATTCTGAGTCCTGGTCGTGTATTTAAAATTCTCAGCTAACAAGCAGGAGAGAGGCTCCAGGAATGGTTACAGATGTCTGATTTTACAAGGTTCGGGGTTGTTGGAAGGGTTTTTTTTCACTGAAGTGCTTTAGTCTAACGTTATTTATTGTTTATGGAAGTTGTTTGTCATTTAAGACATGAAGTGACCACTCCCCTCCAAAGAAAGAATCGAGTTACAATCCATTATTTCATTTTTGATTGTTTTTCTTTGTAATAGGTGGGAAAGTGGATCCTGGATAAAAGTCCTGCCCAAGACAAGACTCCAAGCTGAAGACTCCAATTATCTATAAATCACTTGTATTTCCTGCAGAGAAAAAGGAGGGAAGAGAGAGATAGACAGAAAAACAGAGACAGAGGATATGCCAAAGTGAAAAATTCGATATCTGTCTTAAACCAAATTTCTCCCAAAAGTAACCAGGAGTTACCTGATATCTCAAAACCAAGCTCAGAGGAATCTTGCTGCCGCTGTGTTTGGCTTAATATTGAAATTAAATAACTTTCTTTTACTTGTTCCATCAGTACAAAATGTGTAACATTGTGCATATTTCAGAATGATGGCACTACATATTCTGAATTATTAAACGTTTCTATGCAGCTTATGTTCTCACAGATCAGGTGTGACGGCTGAGGAGTTATCTTTTCCCAAGATTTTTAGAACCAATTCTATTATTCAAACAGAGAAATGCAAGTTCAGTTACTGTACAAACTGACTGTGATACTACTCTTGAGCATCCACTAAATGCTCCTGAAGCACAACTCACACTGAAACCAGCAATGAAAAAAATTCATGCCAAACACTGCTTGCACAGTAGGACTCCTTCCAAAGTGTAACACCACACAACATCAAATAACTACATTCCTGATTTAAACCATTTTCAAAGAAATTATATTCAAGAAACATTATGCATGTTTTAATTTGCATATTGCAGTTTGCACTGAAATGTAATAAAACCTTAAAAGAGTTCACTTTCCTCAGAACATTCTTCTAGAACATGGAATTGCTGTAACAAATTAAAGGACAAATTGGTTTTGGCACCCGCTTAAAAAAAAAGAAGAGAAAAGATGAAAAGATTTTAAAGTGATGATACAGAGGAAAAAAATACACTGCATCAGCCAAAATGAGTTTGCTATCAGCTTTAAAGCTTCTGAAGTTGTATTTCCAGTAGATAAAAATGTTATCACCTTTTTTCAGTGCTGATGTGTTTACTTTCCTATTAAGTTACTCGGTAATTCGAAATAAAGTCTGTCTGACACATTGTAATCTGCTTATACAATATATCTGAAATTTCTCCAACAGAAAACATACTTAAACTAAAGATGCAAGCATCCAAAATATACAAATTTAAGAATTCAGACTGCATTTACAAACTAATGACTGCTCTTAAAGCCCATTTTAATCAACAAAACCAATTTAGTCCCACAATACACCATAGAAAACCAGCAGATTTTTCTACATTGACCCAATGGGTTTGTTCTTAACCCTCTCTTTATGAAAATTAATCTTAAAGGTTAGCAGGAAAAATATGCTCTCTTGCAGTATTGTTCAAGGGTGTATTCAAGCATCACAGAAGTTAGTAGATATCTGTTCCAGGGCTGTAACAACCTGGCAGTACTAGAAGTCCTCCAGGAATTGAAAAGGAGTCCCCTGGGCACACAGAGTAATTCAAGAAAGAAAACGTTTTTATTTTCTGATTGAGACATACAGGTATGCACAGTAACTTCCTCTTAAGTACATCAAATGCAACTGAAATGTACCTGAAAACTACTGATTTTGCACTGAAAAGAAACCCCAACAGCTCTATAGAAAATACTGCATTTAAAGAGAAGCGGCAAAGCCAGCCTCAACAGATCTAATTTGCTTTTCTATTATCCTGTGGTTTTTCAGATGATTACAGGGCTAAGAATCCGTTTCCTTTATTACAAATTCAAGGCAGCCTTTTAGTAGTTTTTCATCTCTACACTTAAGTTGGGTAGGGCAGAATAAAACTGATTTTAAGTAAAATCCCTCCTTTGGAGGGAAAGCCATGAACTTCCCTGCCAGAACAAACAAACACAACTTACCTTGGTGTATTTGATTTCAAGGTTGAGAGTGGGAGAAGGCAGCAGATGCAGAGATGCCATCAGAGCTGCAGGATCTGCCTTCACCTCCCCTGGCATCTCAATTTTACTGGAAGTCATAGTCTCGGGGGGGGGTTTATATAGTACCACCGAGCCCCCCGCTCTGATCTGATGTGTTTTGGGTTGGTGCCCCCACCCCCCCCTCCAAAGACCGGCGCTGAAGATGTTGCTCTCCTCCTCTGTATATAGGCAGGTGTCAAGCCGGGTCTCTTCTTATTGGACATGGGGGCAGAGGCAGGGGGGCAGGTCCGTCCTACCTAGGGCAGAGCGGCGCAGCCGCGGCGCCCCCCAGACCCCGCGTGGGGATTCCCCCGCCGCCCGCGGGGAGACGCGCTCAGGGAGCGGGCTGGGGAACCCGGTCAGCGCGGGCCGCCAAAGCCGCTGTGTCCTCCCCCCGCCTGCTGCGTGCCGGCGGGGAGGCGCCGCGTCCGGGAGAGGCCAGACCCGGCCCCGCGCCATCCCGTGAGGAGCCCTCGCTGCGGGGGAAGTCTGGACAACACTCGGGAAACACTAGCGGGGCCCGCGGGGAAGACTGGGCAGCGGCACTGCCTCCCAGCTCGGCACAGGGCGCGGCGGCGCTGCACAGCCGGCGAGGCCGGGGCGGCCCCTCACAGGTTCCAGCCCGAGGCGCGGAGAGGACACGGGTCCGGCAGGGCGAAGCCGCCTGCGGGCAGCGCGTCTGACCCTGCTCCCCGGCTGCCTCCTGGCGGCCCCCGGCCAGCACCTGACGGCGGCGCTGCCCTCCCCTGTCCCCTCCAGCCGCGCCCACTGCTCCCCGGCCGCCCCGCTTCTCCTGCGGCCGCAGCCGACACCGCAGCGCCCGCGCGTTCCCGCCTGCCGCCACGGCCGCGCTCCCCCCCCGCCCCTGAGCCAGCCCTACCTGCCCGCGGCGGCGCCATCCCCGTCAGCCTGCTGCCCCCTGCCGGCCGCCAACTCTCCGCCGCGCAACGCTACGGCAGGGGGCCCTCGCCTCGCGCCGGGCCGGGCAGGGCCGCGGGGTTGCCCCCGCCGCGCGGTCCCGCCTGGCGCCTGCCCGCAGAGCGCGCTCCCGAGCCGGGCAGCCCAGAGCGCGGGACTCCTGCAGCCGGGGCGCCCGGGGGCACCTCCGCTTCCCGGTTCCTTTCGAGAAAGAACGCGACCAGGAGGTGGGAGCAGGGGCAGGGCCCGCGGCCCGGCTCAGGCGTTTTCCCCTCTTGAAAGTGCTTTGCAAAAGGAAGGGGCCAGAGGGCAGAATCGGTTGGACAAGCAACAGCCACCCATTCCCATCCATTATTTCTGAGGGGCCCTGGTAGGAGGAGGCCAACTGATGCAAGAGGCTGGGCACCATACTGCAGTGGGTTCCTGTGGGTCAGCGGCCAAACACAAGCTCGAGCCACCACTCACTGTCTCGTGGCTCGGCCGTGTTCCCTGGCTGGGCTGAGGGACATGGGAATTCATGGTCAAAGCGCTGCACTCCCCCGGTCAGAACTTCCTGACAGAAACCACATAGAGCCCAGACCACTTTTGTTACTTTAGGCAAAATCAATAAGGTTCTGCTTAGCGAAGCAAACACTCCCAACATCATCGCAGACAGATGAACAGGAAAAAGACACCAAAGTTACAGCTGTCTAAAGCTGGCAAAACAGAGCAACAACAAATACACCACATGACTTTCATTTGACTCAGTCAAGAGTAAGCAATGGGATTGGGCCAAATTTTGATTTTGTTAAATATCAGTTTGTTGATTCCATAGATATTCCTTGTTCTGTGTTTTACAAGTTTGTGGACAACTGAAAAGTCTGTCTCAGCATTCTCTGAGTGTTTGTACTGGAGCACGGGACAAAGGTTGCTTGTGCCCAGAAAGACAGCACAAGATACAGAGTGCCATTTAAGTTGTTTGAGGGCTAAACACGTCTGCATACCTCCAGCACAGTAATGAAGGCGGCTGCAGATTTTGCTCTTTCATTTTTCATCTTTTTTTTTTCCTTTTTCCCCTGACAGGAAATGGATCCACAGTCCCGTGTGTAATGTGACATTACAGACATTGACAGCAGAGCTGTCGAACTGTGACACTGGGGATGAGTGAGACTTTTAAACGGCAGAAATTCAATTTTTAATGGCAACACAGACCCGGCACTTCATCACGAGGATGACACCTTCTAAAAGCTCTTTTAAAATAAATCAGAGTGGGGATGTGCTTCTTTAAAAAACAACTGTGTTTAAACCAGATTCAGGGATGAGGAAACCCTGTAACAGTTTAATTACTGAATCAAGTCAGTAAGGTTCAAGAGATCTGGGTGAGAAGGGATTGCAGTGCATGTGGAGATGCAGTTCAAACCCAAATAATCTGGAGCTGCTTAGGCAACCTCCATCAACTACTTGTACACAAACCATGTTCCTCTTACACCTAAAAGCAATTCAGTTTGCAAAACCACTCAGAGCCGACTATGTTTGGGCTGTTTGCCTACCTACACCTCGCTAGTGTTCCCCAGTGGAGAACAGCACTGCACCTACTGTTCGCAGGTCTACAGCCAGCCTCAGGGGGCTCCCCAGGAGAATATGCCAGACGTGCTGTTGTGTCTTCCTGACATCAAGTGACCAGCCACAGCTCCTCTTCCACCATCCTGGAAGACAATGATGGAGGCCTTAGCACAAAGACTATCAGTGAGTTCTCATTAAGTACAACAGTAACTTAACAGACTTAGGAGCAAGGGCTGTAACACTATGCTGGTCACACTGGTGTGTCGAGTTTGCTGAGCTGCTTCAGTGATTCAGCACTACTCTGCCTACTTTATGATGGCAAATCAAGTCATGGCTTCAAACCCTGCAAGTGAATGATATTTAGTGCAATTTCTTTGTGGGAGGGATTATCACCCTTATTGCCTTGGACATTAGGACAATAACTCAGCAATAACAATGAATATAGAAGTAAACTAATTAATTTGTGAAATTAAAAAAGTGAGTCCAACAATTGCCAAGAAGAGAAAGAACAAGAACAACACCCCAGGTTCTGCCCGAGTTTTGCGGTCCCTGAACACTGGTGTACAGCAGAGAAACCACTTACTCTTATTGCACTCCTGTAGTTTCTGGTTAGTTTGGGGGTTGTTCTGTTCTGTCTGGGTTTTTTTTTCATGAATTGTTAACACTGTATTAACTGTCAATTGAGTCAAACTGGCTTTATTTTCACTCACTTGAATGGGTTTAATTAAACTACTTAGACAGCAAATCAGGAAACAAATATGTTCCATTTCAGATTGTAATGGCAAAGATTTTGCTGCCTTCATACTTTGTGAGGAAATAGCTGTCAAAAAAAAGAAAAACCAAGTAATTGTTTCTTACTTTAGTATTAGAATTTAGGCTAGTATATAAGCCAAGATCACAATCATTCTGGAAGAGTTTTATTCTTACATTTAGATCAATCTAAATGTATAATTTGAAGAAATACCTTTGTTTCACTCACAGGTTTCAGTTTCTCAACTCACCCTCAGCAACTGTTATTATTTATAGACAAGGACCTAGGCATTGCTTATACAAACAATGTCTGATGGAAACAGGACCTTTAGTAGCTAGAGAGGATGCAAAAGACGGCTGTGATTTTGAAGACAATGCAGATGTAATTAAGGCATTCCTGCTCAGAGTACTGGTATTTTTCTGCTCTATACTACTGTGTCCCCATTTTCTAAAGGAAGTTGTAAAACTAGAGAATTGGGTGAAACAATATGTATCTCACATAGCTCTTCTGGGCAGAGAAGCTGTGCCAAAGTGTATTCTGATACACCATGGAAAGGAACAGAGCTCTTCATTCTTGCTACTTCAAATATGTGAACATTTCTTACGCTCTGTAGTGAGCTCCTGACTCCAAGCACTTTGTCACACACATGAAGTGAATCACATAATTCTGTCAGACACTTCCAGTGATTTATTTCAAGATCAGCTTCAAAACCTGCCCTAAAATTATTTCAATCTGACCCATAATTTCTTTCATATATATTTCTCTCAGCTAGCCCACTGCCATTTAGCAAGGATATCCCTGGGTCCTCATGCAAATTCAGTATTGATTGAGAGAGCCCGCTCTTCTGTACGCTTTGCCTCCTGGCTCAGTAAATGCCTGTTCCTATTTCTTATGTGCATTAGAAACCACTTTTGGAAGAAAAATAGGGCTGAAAAGAAACTTCCTCTAAGTTATTTGTCTGCTCAGATTTCCACTTACAAAATCTCAACTTCATTTTCTGATATGGACAGTAAAAGCTTCAGCCTCAGGTGTCCAATTTTAATTGCCTGCTATTTTCATTACTGACCATGATGGCAGCAAATGCTCTTCAGGAGATACTTGTATTTTAATTTATCTGCAAACATAAATCACACATTATAGCACTTTTTTCCTCTAGGTTAATTGAATCAATTCTCTAAATGTCTCTCAGCCTGGTCATTTGAAAGAGGCTTACTGTTTGAAATCTTAAGAATTATGGCCCTTGAATTGTGCGCAGGATGGTATCAGTCCTTGCTCCAGACAGATATTTTATATATATAATGTAAAAATACTGTTATACGCATAAGAACTATTATATGTGAAGCAATGCCCCAATACTGGGATTATCCTATAAAATATTATTTCAGACATTTTTCAAATATCACAGTAAATTGATTGTCTCACTATTATAAATATTAATGATTAAGAATAAGTCTGGATATATTTTAAGTTCTAAAGAAAAAAAAAGAAAATCTACTTTTATTTTCCTTATTTCTACATTACCTTTAACATAAAATTTTAATAAATGCTGATAACAAGAAACCCCATTTTTATTACTGGACATTCAGGAATGGCTAAAGAAGAAAACTTCATTTAACATAATTTTTCCTCAAAAATGAGTCAAATGGCTAAGTTTTTTTACCTGCGATATTGGCCATTTTATACCCAGTAGAAGTGTTGATTGCTGCTATGGTTAATTCAGTCCTAAATTAAAACTCAAATTTAAGGATTTAAGGAAGCCACAAATACTCCAGTGACAGTGATCAAGTGAATACGCTTGGAAAGCCTGGCAGTGTTTGACTCACTTTATGCTTGTGGTGGCTTTAAAAATTAGTATTACAGGTTAAGTAGCCAGTTGAAATGCACCATGGCACTCACTAGGCTGTTGTGCAGAAGGCTGGTTTTGCCATGTATGCAGTGAGCCAGAGGTACCACTCCTTTAGTCTGAGACTTCCTGAGACCATCCAGCTCAACGCTGCTCCCTGGCCTGTCCCCACACTGCACACAGCAACTCACAGCTGTGAGTGGGGTGGTTTAACCCAGCCTCTGCAAAATAGCACCCATCTTCTGAGTGGCAGTACCTTGGGAAATGGCTGTAAAGAATGTGTGCCCTTAACTGAGAAGTTATAGGCAATGTGCTTGTGCTCTTGGTTGTGGGGATTCCATTCTGAATTTAAATATATAAAAAAACCTTTCTATTTTGAATTTCTCTTCAATTTACCTGTTTGAATTTATTATTTGTAAAACACATCAAGCCTCAAATGGATTGACCTTCTGCTAATGTATATCACCTAATGAATGGATGCAATTAACTAATTCATATTGGAATATTGCACTTTCCAGATCACATTTATCATCACTAAATGTGTGATTTAGTTTGCAAGTTTAAATTTTTTATTGTTACCCTTTAAACTAAAGAAATAAGTCTTATATTTAATTACCTGAACTTACATATTCAATTAATAGCTTCATTACCTTCATGAATATAGATACTACACAGAAGTAACAGAAGATTGCTGCCTGGGTCTGCTCCTAAGTACACCCTACAAAGGGTCTGCTGTGAACCTCAGAACACATTTTTTGATTAAAAAGTCCTAACTGGTGGGTTCTATGGAAGGGGGCTTGGCAATCCGATATGTATATGAGCCTGAGATAAATTTAGTATCTACATAGTTAGTATTTAGTATATAAGAGGAACAAAGCTTATGTTTCTGGAAAGACAGAGAATCTAAACATTTAAATGTTTAAACATATTTAAATGTTAAAAATGTTAAATATATTTAAAACATATTAAAAATGTTAAACATATTTAAATGTTTAAATGAAATGAAATTAAATTGAATGGAATTAAAAGAACGAAAACCATGCAGACTGGCACCTCACCTGCTAAAGGACGAGGGATGAGTGGAGCATGAAGGCAAAACAAACTCTTGTAGGAGAGAGGGGACAGAGCACAGGGAACAACAGCTCTTACAGCAAATACTTCTTCAACAGAGACTCAAAACATGACTTGATGGCATTCTTAGGGGGCTATATCAGTGGGAGACAGCTGCAGGGAGGTGGGTTGGTGAGATACAGGAAACTGTCACTTTCCTGATGGTAGATAGGTTTCAGAACCACAAATCGGCTGTCCTGTGTAGCTACCTCTGTTTGTTTGCCAAACACCGATACTTTAAGTATCAGTGGAGTCAAATCTGTCATTATCTTTGGCTTTCATGTTAAATTTCTTTTATTAATTAGGTAGGTTCAGATCTCCTGCTCTTCACAACACTACAGGTAGCCATAAGTTTCACTGCTGTAGGGAATCTGTGCCCTGTAGAAAGATAAAAGGTTTTGATAATCTATCCTACTTGGGTTAAGAAAACAATAGGGCTTCGATCACTGCAAAGCCTGTTGGATATACTTTGAGGTTTTCTCCACTCTGCAAAGATATATTTACTAAGATATCTTTTGCTTTCAATAGCAAAGCTGAATTTAAAATTTTTATCTCTATTTTGAGAACTTTTTGTAAGGAATTTGGAAAAGGAAAGAGTTGCTTTAAAAGAATATGCTGTCAATAATCCACCCTTACATTTACTGCTTGTGTACATTAACTGTTTGAGAACAGGGAATATGCAGAGAAAAAAACCAGGGAACTGGCTGCACCAAAGCATTTGTCTGCACAAAACCGATCTATTCCTTTAAAGAGAATTCTTCTTGTACTGGAATGATCTTTTTCCAGATGCATGCAGAAAGTCAGATGTGACCATACTGTAGCCTACCAGATAAGCTTATACTAGAGCCATACCCAGCACATTCAGAAGGAAGCAGAGCGTAGCCCAGCACATAACACTGGTGCACGCAACATCTGTACTGCACGTCTCTAACACATTCACATTTTGCCAGCACTGACAGTCCTGTCCTGCAGCTCTTTGGTGTGGAATGTTATCTGTGCCTCACTATGCCAGCATGGTTATCATGAAGATTAAGCTGACTTGGAAGCTCTCAGGGCCTATGTTATACACTGACAATTTACTATCCTCAGTTACATAACTATGGGCAATATACATACGCATGTAGTAACATCAGTTACACACTGAGGCCCAATAGTGTGCCGAACCAATCGAGAACAAAGAAAAGTTTTGGGTCCTGCTTTAGACAATGCCCAATTTAATTCTCCCTGAAATCAGTGTCAGCAACAGTGGACTTCAAGAAGCTTTCAAATGGGCCTTAAAAGATTACTGACAAAAAGCTTGGAACACACGTATGTGGTGTGGTTTTGATCTCATATTCATGCTACGAAGTGTTTTATTCTGACACTGAAATCACAGAGAAGAAAGAACAAAGAAATTCTCAAAGGGTCATCCTGTCTGCCCTCCAAGGTGTGCTTGGCTAGACCTGAGCTGTATGTTGCAAATGTTTGCCCCCATAAGCAGTTTTTCATCACAGTCTACAGCAGAGCCAGAGGGATGATCAGAAAACACACGAAATAAAGAAATGGAGGGGTTAATGTACTCAAAAAACTTAGATCACTGAATTACAGTGTGTTCAGATCTTCCTCACCTGATTTTTTTTGAGTCCTCCAGCAGCAGCATCAATCCATAAGCCAGAGAACATCCTTTAAGGACCATGCAGCAGGTTCTGTACGAAAACATAAATTAGACAAAGGCACTTGACCAGGGATGTCAATTATAGTAGATGTACACATTCAGACTTTGCCCAATTCAACTAAAATCAGCAGATTAAGGCTTAAAAATAACTTAGCCCATATTGTTACAGTACAAAAAAATAAATGGTGTGTTTATAGCCTTGGTCTCTCCAGCTGTGTTGGTTCAGGTTTTATTACATCAGTAATAACAATTTATGTGATACTTTGAATAATGTGCTATTAAAAATCCTGTACAGTATGTACTCTTACCCACGGGATTTAAACTGTGGGAGCTATATGCATAATTCTCTACTTTGCTTTTTCTATAGGAGTGAAGATTACTATAAAAATGGTTAGGCTTTATACACTGTGAATTACTGCTCTGCTTGAATACAGGCAAGAGAAAAAATAGCTCAGTCCAGACTGCCTTGGGGTAAGGGTCCCAGTTTTGCAGTCTAAGGTTACACTGATCATACGTTCAAGCATGAACAATATCATCAGCACGCTTTCTGATGTCTTCAAAGGACGCCAATAGGTTTGTGCGGCACAACCTCCCTTAACAGAATCCGTTGGCTGTTTCTACAGAGCTTTATCTGTGTGTCTTAATGATTTTATTGACATCAGTTCCTCTAATTTTGCTGGCATAAAAGTCACATTGACAGTTTTATAGTGTCCATGATCACCCTTGGAGGGCTCTTCTGAAACAGCAGTGGATCAGTGGTATGTTTCCTATGTTCTATTTTGCTGGCATTAGGATCAGGTTCAGCAAAAAAAACCAACACTGGCACTAGCACTTCAGTGGTTGAACATTTGAATCCTTGATGGAAACACTACACAGCTCCAGCAATTAGTTACTGTTTAACTTACCAATTTCTCTTGAAGCTTTTCTTATTGACAATTCATTTTAGGACAGATCCTCACCCTCAGCCCACCTAACGTTTGGTTCTTTAGCAAGGCAAATAATTCTTTTAGCTTTTTAACTGTGGAGCTAAGCACCTTGAATGCTTCCTCTACATTTTCAGCCTCTGCGGCTTTACCTACTTTCTTGCAGGACTCCCCTCGTGATAGAATCTGAAAAAAGTTTATGTTATTACTTCCACATTCTTGGCAAAATCTTAAAACCTTTTTTGTGAGCTCTGTTGTGGTTCTGCATTTGACAGACTTTATCCTCTTTCTATGCTCCTTACTTACATAAACTTCAATTTTTGAAGAACGTCTGCATTTTCTTCCCTCAGAAAACACAGCTGTCAATGTTTATGGGTGAAATTGCCACTATCCTTACCATTACGACTCTGGGAGCACGTCCCAGGTGAGGAAGATCAGTAGGAAAGAGTAATCACAAAGTATTTTCTTTCCACTGTTCAACCACGTGGTCCATTGCATGTGACTAACAGGCAGTAACAGCATGGATCATATAGGCTAGTAATTAAGGACAAAGCTTTCATTGTGTTTATATTTACATTTTACTTGTCTTTCTTGTAATGCTAGGTACATATTTGTTAGATTTGGGAAATGTCTTGAGAATCTCTTTCTGAACACAATGAAAGAAGAAATTTAATTCAAATTTCCTGTTCTGTCCCCTTTTCTATTTGAAAATGATTCAAAAGTGTAGCAGTGACTTAAAATTGCCAATTGGCAAAAGCTGGAAGGATTTACTAAGGGAGCAATCATCCCCTATGTACTATGTTCTATACTTTCATAGAATATCTGTTTGAATCTGATTATGGAAATGAGAAGGACCTTTGCTCTAACTTAGCATCATGCTTCTTATTAGCGGAGTTAAATCGTACAATTTATATAAAGCATTGAAGAAATTCTGAAGGAAGCAAATGTAAAATATGTGTATTTGTGCCAATTCTCAAGCCTTTAAAGACAACTGTTATAAGGAAGCTAACATGATCTGGACAAATCAGTAAAGCTTTGTGTCTCTGACATGTTATTGCCCTACTGTTAGTTGAAAAATAGCATTAATGCCTTCACACCTGTTATGAGACTAAACTAAGAGGTATCTGCATACTACTGTGTGAGGGGAAACTTACATCTGTGCAAAAGAAAGAACTGCTATGGACATACAACTAAAAATTGCTTTTATAAGCGTATTTATTTATTTCTCATTTTCCTGGAAGAGAGGAAGTGGTTTATCTCATTCCTGCTGTAATGAATGGCCTCCCTAGCATCCTCCCTCAGCCGTACTGTATACATAATTCTGAAAGACTTCTCTCACAGACATAATAAACATATACTTTAGCATGCTGTGACAATTAACATCCTGAATAATATCTTTGTTTTGCAGTGGTGTAGGGCAAAGGTTTTCAAAGCATTGTACACAGGATATTTTCAGGGGCTTCCCAGAGGCAGCTCACAGCTGTCTGTGCAAGTGCTGACTTGCACTACAGGCAGGACCTGTAGCACTCCTGCCCCAGAGCATGCTTGCTGCTGCACAGGTGCTCACCTGGCTCATGCAGTACTGGTACAGATGGAGTCATCTCATAATTCATCAGCTTTGCTTTTGCCACAAAGCCATCATTTTCTCAATCAGCTAAAGGCAGGGCACTACTTAAATGTGAAGGCAGAGAAAGGTGAGTAGAGGGACACAGAAGAGTGGTTAAGGATTAGAATTGTGTGGTGGGGTGAACTGGATGGTTAAGAAATGAAATTGGTGGTGAACGTAAGGGAACATGCATCAGGTCCTAGTCTGAGGCAAGCAAGAACACTGATGGAGTAACAGAAGTGAACCCATTTGCCCAATCCTGTAAAGCTCCATCCTATTCGCAGCAGACAGCAGTACTGACAGATCTGAACATATTTACCACCAAAGTGAAAAAGGTTTAGGACACCTAGAAACCAAAGCGCTGAGCATCTACAACACATGCCAAAATAACCCACCAAAACTGGGCTAAGGTTTTGGTGTCAAGCCAAACAACAAAAACAACTTGTAAATCACTCAGATGGCAAGTTAGTCAAGTCAGTGCCATATCTGATAAACCATACAAGACACTTGAGAGATTAAGAGTATTTTTTTTTCCCTAGAAGGTCCAATTCTTTGAGATATTCAGCAACTTCATGTCTTAAGATCATGGAATATAATATTATCATGCTTCATACTATAGCATCTATGCACTTTTAAGCTAAACATATCAGAGACATATAGTCATTCAGTGCCTCACTTGCCTATACTGCATTATACGGAGCCACTGGACCGATGGAGATTTCGTTAAATGTTCCTAATTTATTCTGCCTCATTGCTTTTCTGTAAACAGGACAGGTCACTAGAGAGCAAGGCATTTAATCCAAAAAAAGGGTTGTGGGTGGATATACAACTTCAACATACTACGCCAAGGTAAGATTCCTCATTAGCCATTGAAATCCCTCAGAAGCAACAAGATAGAAGCATTTGTTTACAGGCTAGAGCACAGCATTCTCATAAGCATTCACTCTTTCACAACCTCCCCTTGAAAAGGTTTTGGGCAGCCAATAAGAGCATGGTTTAAATCCCAATCTAGGTCAGAGGGAAATTTTCAACCAAATTTTTTGTCTGACTTTGAGGTTTCTCTTTTTGCTTTTCTTTTTGATCAAGGTGACAGGAACAACATTTTATTCATTTTTACTGGAAAGCAGGAAAGGTAATGATTAATCCATTCTGCAAGAAAAAAAGAAGAGTTCTGGTTGTGAACTTACTGGTATTATCTAGCCAGTAAAAATAGAGTGTACTCGGAGAAGGCACAGGATGGAAAACTCATGATGAATTGTTAGGGCATGTTGAGTTGGTTCTGTCAATGCCTGCAGTCAGATGATTTCACTGGCTGTACAAGATGAAATCTCATATTTCAATGTATAAGTAAAAGTGTCAAAGTTCAGCTGAAGCAGGGACGAATACAGAACAAAATTTGTGTGTGTTTGTAACTAGGGCACCAGAGCAACAGAGGAAGCCAAAATGAGCCGGAAAAGCAAAAGGAGTTTAAGGGAGAAATTTGCCTTGAAGAACAGCTTGGTTAAAGAAGCCCTCTCAGAATTCCTGGGAACTTTTATACTGATAGTAAGTGTCAGCTGCTTTCCTTTCTTCCTACTAATCTAATGCTGGGCAGTGCTTGTAAGGGGACATGTGTGCTTTTTCCTTGTACTGTACCAGCAGTGTGGTTGCTGCCTGACATTATACAGCCTTGAATGAACTGCTTCTATTTATGGTAAGTTTGTAATTCCTTTCTTCATCTGATGTAATTACCACTGGCTATTAAAAACAGATAGCTTTGTTTATTATAATTGTCTAATAAGCATTTGATTTCATCTAGGAGCAGAATTTCAGTAAGCTATCACATTGTGAAAAAATCAAAACACGCACAATGAATGTTAATAATATTCTTGCTTTTGTTTTGAAAAAAAACTCAGCAGTTTATTCTACTTCTTCTGTGCACAACTTCCATTTGCTTTACCAAATACATTGTATTTCACATTAAGAGAATTTCAGCCAAGTTATTTTCCTGTGCACTACAGAAATTTAGCTGTGTGATTTGCAGTGAACTTATTGGAAGTTGCACTGCCAAACATTCAGAGGTTTTTTGGTTTAACTGTACTACATAAAATATACAGTTGCCTGGTCCTGTAGTACAGCTACAGTTTAGGTAAATATCAAAACTCCTCATTTTCATATACTCAGATTTATTTTTACTTAATCTCTTGCTCAGTTTTTCTGTGTATTTTGCAACAGGACACAGAGCTCTTCCCTGTGATTTACCAGAGTAGAGAGCAGACTCAGTAGCAGAGTTGGAAGTCGAGCAGCTAGAGTATTTATGCCAAATGCTTTCTTCCTCCTTTCAGTCTGAACAAAACAGTGTTGCTTATTGCTAGATATTTCATAGTGAGAAGAAAAAGGAAATAAAAAGAAGCAGGCACAGCAGTGACAGTGTATTTTACAACTGTAACTATATTTTAGCTAAATTTCAAGTAAGCCATCTAAAAAAATTCAGTACCTCATAAAATATATGAAAATAATGGTCTTTACTACACTAAAGTAACATTATTCTTAAATTTAATATCATCCATAAGACATCATTACAGTAAGGAGCACATTTAGAAGCAAGGAGAACAAAGCACTTTACAAACATTAATGAATTAAGTGTCACAACACCCTGGAAAGGAGGGGAAATGTCATTATCTTCATTTGATATATTAGCAAACCTGATTACAGCAGATTGCACAGGAAGCCTGCGGCAGAACTCTGAATATAACCCAGATCACCTGACTTCCAGTACTCTGTCCTCGACGCAAGATCATCCTCTGTCCATTAATACAATTAAGCAAGTAAAGAAAACATATTAAAGTGCAGATTAGACCACAAATGCTATTATTTAATGTCCTGTTGCACAAGACTATAAGGAAATGCAAACCCAGAGCCCATTTTCTGGTATATTCACCACACAAATGTAGTAGAAAATGAAGCTATAAAATTGTTGTTGACAATCTGAGTTTCTCAATTCTGGTTTACCCTTTCCAGTTTCAACCTTGGCTTAAAACAGAGAAGAGCCTCACATGGATTAAAAAGCAATTTTTTCAGTGCTTGGGTATCTCAATTTATATTTAGACTGCACAAGTTAGTGGCAGTACAAACCATTTATTGACTTTTGAACTGACTTTTCTGCTGTTATTTACTGCTATTGCTTTTAGGCTCTGTCAGCTAGTAAGTAGTTTCTCTTTAAGAACAGATAAATATTAAACCCTTAACTTGGATTGGAGCTAATGAAAAGGGCACCTGGTAAGTCAGAGAGCAGAAATTCTTGAAAAACAGATACCACGTATGCAAAAGAAGTGGTAATTTTCTTCCACTATCCTATTACTATGCCTTATTCCTGTTACAAAGTGAAAATGAGACCAGAGCCCACAGCTTACAGTACAGCTGAATCGGATCTTTGCTGAAATCCATTTCGTGTCACTGTGGTGGGTTTTATAGCCTGTGGGAGCACCCATGCCAGGGAGCGAGGCAGGGATGAGCCCTTCTATTACCAACAGAATTTGTCTGGAAGTCAATGCTACCTGACCATACCTAATTTTGCCACCAACCTAGCACCTCTGGAAGTTAGCTGGGTGGAATTCTGTCCTCCAAATCACCTATTTCCACTTTTTTCTGGAGAACATCACAGACCACATACTGTTAATAGCACATGCTCTGTGATGTTGAGTAGAGCTTGAACAACCATCTTTGGAAACTCAAACCTTGCAACATTATTGTCCCAAACTGGAAAATAGAAACTTTTCATCTGTGGCTGAGGAGGACTATCTGCAAACTTAAACAGACTTGAGACAACAAGCCTGGAGAAAATCAGTGGGTGTACAGTTTGGGTAACATTTCTTGGTCATCCCTAGTTAATACGCTACGGTTTGCCTTGCAGCATGGTTTCAGAGCACATAAACTGAATTCTTTTCAGAAGAAACTAAAGTGGAAGGTGAGATCCAGAATCACAGCAAATGTACTGACCATTAATGGATACTCAGTCCAGTGAATCAGACTGGAGATGCTCCCAAGTAATCCCTCCTAAGATGTCACAGTCAGGTTATCTGAACCAGCTGCTTCCACTGCACAACCTGACAATAAAGATAATGTGTGTGATCCCCTCTTTCTGCTTACCAAAGCACCTGGCTTCAACCCCTGGGGGTTCAATGAGAAACACTAAACTCTAGGAAACTGGAAGTGCCCTGCTGTATAGGCAGATCTGATGGTATACAGACCAGCTGCTGTTACCACCTGCCTGGGTAATCCTGCTGGTGAGTAAGCTATTTCACTTAGACATATTCTGCTGGGGAACAAGTATTTCTTTCAGCATCAAGCCTCCCCAAGCATAGCACAGCTTTCCTAATCACACTCTGGAACAAGAACCAGGGCAGAAACCCCAAAATATACAGTCCATAACCAGATGCAAATGGCACGCAAGTTTGGTTACAATGAGCTTTGGATACTGTGTTCACTTTATAATGTTCTATCAACCTGAAAAAATGTTACACTTCACCTCCTATGTGATTTCTATAACACAAATGGAGCAATGTAGTTTTAACATAACTAAGTTATATTTGCAGTACAGGCAACAAGGAGCACACATTATGCTGGGTATTTGCAGATTATTTGTAAACTTCTGCCCCTTTCTTGTATTTACCTTAGTGATGTCACGTGATAAACCCCCCAATCTGCAAAGTTTAATTGTACCATTTGTAGTTTAGAATAAGTACCAACGAAAAAAAACCCACAACAATCTACCCATAGAGTTTTCAATGAATGCTTGAAAACAGTACAACTGTTTTATAGATAATGTGCACACAGTGTGTTTGGAAACAACTTGTGGGACTGGTCCCCCCAGGCTACACCTAGGCAACAGGTTCCTGAGGTGGGAGAACACCCATCCCTTTGGCCCATGATGTCTGAGATGCCATTGTGCACACACACATTTCCCAGCCTCTGACAGCCTCGGCCTTCTGTATCTGGGGCTACCTGAGGCTACCTTGTGAAAGAGCTCTCTGGAGAGCATTTTGTTCTCCAGCATGCCTCCTGGCTCAGTGTATTTCCTCTTGGGGCTCCTCTGGGTTACTATTGGGGACAACATCTGGGTGGCAGCCACAGGAGTGTCAGGAAGCCATGCTGCATCAGACAGATGGTTTATGTGAATTTTCAGTGAGCCTGCCTGCAACTCACCTATCCAACTGCCTCTCTGCTTTTAATCATCGTTCTTTCCATATTTCCACTATGGAATTTGGCTGCATTGCTCTCAAACAAAATGGGATTTACTCTGGCTTATGCCATTAAGCGTATCTGAATAGGAGCATTTCCAAAAAAAGGGATGCCATATTGGCCATGTGGCTTCCTTTACCAGTTCTGCTCACCTGTTCATTTCATTGTCTCTCTTAATAGCATCTTACCAAACACAGTTTCTCAGAAAGAAGCTGCCAGGAGCCAGTGTCTCCTGAGCCCAGAGCACTGTATGTTTCCTTGCTGAAACAGAACATAGGCTTCCATTTAGCATATAAAGACAAGTGGGTAGTGTAAGTATTCCTATCCTAAAGCTTAGTCTCCAACCGGAGGTGGGGAGCCTCTTGCGAAACTCCCACTGAAGCAAATGTTTGTTTGTGTGTCTAAAGGTGCAGTGTTTGAGCATGAAACAAATGTACGACACCCCATATTGCAAAAAATCCAACTAATGAGAAGGAAGGCTATTTATCTTTTGCTCATCAAAACCTTTTTATCTTGTTTTCATATTCTGACCACTTAATTTTGTAAATTATCACTCCTGCTTTGTTGTGGAGTTTGGATGTTGCCTTCAAATACAACATTCCATGGATTTGCCTAGTCTAGAAGATTAAAATTTACACAATTTTTCCATATCTTTTTATGGCCTTACATTCCAGTGCATATTAATTGCAATACTGCACAGTAATGTAACATGTATTAGAATCCTCATTACATGATGTTATTACATGAGAGCAAATATAGCTTTTGATAATTCATTCCTTAAATAAGTGTTTAGTGTTTAATACAAAATTAATACTAAGAAGTTTTAAAAAAAGATAAATTCCATGTTCTGAGTTTCTGTGAAAAGGAAACTCTGTATGGGATGAAATTACTTAAACAATAAGTTTTGTTTAAGGTAGAAAACTGAATGGCAGTAGTTTGACAGTTACCTTGTTTGCCATCAGTAATAAACTTCCTGGAGTACAGAATCTTGTATAATTAGCTCTTAGACAGTGAACTTAAGTTTGTCAAAACTAGATAAAAAAGGTTATTAAAACTTAAATTGGTATTTTGATAAGCCACTCAACAGCTTTTTAAATATAATATAATGCTACAAATGAGCAGTGTCTACCCTCAGCTCTCATTTAACCACAGGGTTCCAGTATGCGGGAATTAGTTTTCTGAGATCTTTTTCTGCAGATACTTCCCCCCTCCCCAGAAAGTTTGCATCTACAGGAGTGAAGTTTGAGGCTCAGAAAAAAGTCCCTACAGAACACCTGCATCCTTCCAACATTCAACTGCAAGTGCAAAACCACAAAATCCTCTTCCACTTGTATTTATGTTTTAGATACAACTTTAGAGTGCTTTTTCAGGTTTTGCCAAATAAAAAAAGATAATAAAAGTAATAATTTAAAAAACTGACAAACAGTTGGGGAACAGAAAAAAAGACAGTAAATGTAGTTCATGCCATACAGAGAGTTTATATCTCTGTGATCAAAACAGTTCAATAAACCATTCTGGATAAAAAAGAATTCTTGTGAGCTCTCCCAGTCCAAGGCAAACTTCACAGAGTTTCTCTAACCCAAAGGTTTCTTTACCATTAAAGGCATTCAAGCTTTTTTTTTTCCTAGCAGAAAACAGCTTAGGAAGAGAACATGCTGAGGCTTTAATTACTCATAACCGTGCACCTCCAACTGTAAGGACACAGCAAAGATCCCGCCACCCTGTTCCCACATCCAAAAGAAAGAGTAAAACAAGCTACATGTACCCTTACACTCCTAAGAGACAGAAAAACTTATTTCTTAGAAACTGCCTTGCCCACTTCTGCACCATCTCTGAATAGTACAGATAAATTCCCAAGCATTGCTACACAGACCAAACACATTTTAAGAGTACAGGAAGATTTTAATCATTTTGGTTGCGGTAGGAAGCAAAGCAGAGAGACACATCTCAACTCAAGAATAAATGAGTAACCTGGGAGAAAAGCAACACTTGAATAGGCTCTCTCTCTCCTCAAGACACTAGGTAAGAATTTCTTCCCTTGTCTAGCCATTTCTTCCTAGCCCCTTTGCAAGGGGCCATGTTTCACTCCTGAAAGTTTGTATCTGAATATGAAATGTTTCATTTCCTCTCTCTCCTGAATTTCTACAACATAGTAAGAAAATAAAAAAATCTTCACTGAAGAAACTGACTCAAACCAGTTGCCTTATAGAATTCAGGAAAGAAAAGCATTTGAGCATTTCAGGATGAAGAGTGCAATATTAGTCATAATAAAGTATCAGAGAACACAGACCTTTGCATTCTCTCTAGGTAATTTCAAACCTTTGTCTCCTATTGCATGTGCAAAAGCAATAATAAAAATCTAGAAGTGTCAGCTTATATACCACAGCATAGTCTGTGCCTCAATATTTTCACTGTATTTTTCCCACAGAGCAATTTGAGCCTGATCTTTGTGTTTTAAGAGCTTTATATATACAATTCATCCAAAACCTTACTAAATCTACAATTCTTGTCCTCAAGAAGTAATGCTGTCATTAAAAAATGGTTTCAAAAGGGAAATCTATTTGAGCCCCAGAGGATATTGGTTATATCTCAGGAGAATGGATATAGTGATTTTTTATTACTTCAAGTTTGATTAAATCATACTGTACAGAAATCCTCCCATCCCCACCAAAATATTTAATTAATGATAAAGTCAGAGGCATGTGCTTTTAAAGTATTTAACAACTGCATGACTGGTAAGCTGTATTTTTAATCTCACCTAAAAAAAAACAACTTACGTACTGATTTAACAAAAGACAGCAAATATTAAACATGAAATTAGATGAAGATTGCTCTTTCCTGGAAGAACAGGAGCTTTCTGCAAATTGAATGCTTGCACATTCAATTCATTCAGCTAAAGCCCTGAATTTTCATACATCTAACATTGCTGTTAGCCTTACTATCCCTATTGAAAGTGTGTTTAGGAGCCCAGTCTGAACTAAGGCCCTACATAATACACAAATATAGCAAAAATATGTCTCTGTATGGAAAGAGTTTCTAATCCATTATAAAATACCTTATTATGAAATGCAATAGATTATTTAAAAAGCAAGTCTGCTTAAGAATTTAAGACATTGGAAAGGAAAGTGAGTTCTAAAACACACTCCAAATTAAAGACCTTTAGGAGGACACCATCAATTTAGTAATTGCCTTATATCTAAAAAGTTTACTTACTATTTTTATAGGCAACACTCTAACTGTATATGGAAACGTTAAGGGGGGGCAGGGGAAACTGTACAAGGCTAGAGCCAACCACAAATAACTTCTAATGCTTTCACGGGCAATTTTGGTCAGAGATCCCTACCTGCAGTGAAGGGAAAACTATCACTTCTCCCGGTCTCCAAAGGACTCTCTGACTCTTCCTACCTCTATTCCTGCTTTTAAGGGCATAAATATGCCATTAAAAGTCTGGCTGCTTGGAGAAGTCATGGAGGTTTCCCCAAGAAGTGAAATACTAGGGCAGACTCAGAACAGGTGACTTCAGGATAGCAGGACACTCACTGCAAGCACACAGCTTGAGCCTAACTCACTACACTGCCCCTGAGAGCCCATCCCCTTCCCAGCACTGTGCAGGAACATATGCACATGTGGCAGAATCCAGAGCAGTACTGCAGGGCTGTCCAGTCTGAAAGGGGAGCAGGCAATGGGCTAGCAGGAAATGCCTGTCCGGGGAACAGTAGGACAACACAGGTGGGAGTGTGGCAGGGTTGCTGCCTTACCCAAACAAAGGCATCCTCACAAAATTGTAAATTGATGGAGGAAGTCCTGAAAACTGACTGAAATGGGAATTCTGAACTGGTTTTCTAGCATTTCCCAAATGAAATTGTACAGCTTATAATTATTTTTTTGGTAACTGCTGACTCTGTATTCCATATAGCACTTTGAGTTCTTGTATTCAGGTACAGCATCATCCAGTTGTGCAGCCATTGAGGCCATATCTGCCTGCAGGGACATCTGTTGTACCCTCACCACAGCCTGACAGCTGGTGAAGTACAAGATGTAACAAAACACCTGTCATTGTCTCCACACTGCTAAAAAGCAGGAGATTTGGCTACTTCTGTAATGTTTAAGTATATGGCTATGAGTGCACACTACCACTAGATCTGTTTGTCTAAAGCTTTATAGGCCATGTAGGATAATAAATTACCTAAAATTTTGGATTCCAATCTGGCAGGAAATACTATTTATACTAAAAATGCTACTACAAGCATTTGCAAAAATCCTGAAAATAGCACAGATGGAAGCAAAATGACCTTTAGACACTCTGATGAATGTGACAGAGATTCTGTAAGCTTCCAGGGAGCAACAGGACATCATGCTCATTGGAGGCTCTCCTGGGTTCAGCAGTAGCAGCCATTTTTCTCCTTCTTCGTAGCTGGTGCAGTGCTGTGTTTTTGACTTTCGGTCTGGGAACAGTGCTGATAACACCGATGTTTCTAGCTGCTGCTTAGAATGTTTAGACTGACCAAGGACTTTCTGAGCCTCATGCTCTGCCAGGGAAGAGGGGAAGCTGGGAAGAAGCAGAGACAGGACACCTGACCCAAACTAACCAAAGAGGTATTCCATACCACAGCACATCATGCCTGGTATATAAACTGGGGGCAGTTACCCGGAAGGGTTAGATCACTGCTCGGTCAGGCTGGGTATCGGTCGGCGGGTGGTGAGCAGTTGTATTTGCTTCCCTTGTTATTTTCCTTATCATTATTATTACTGGTGGCAGCAGCAGTGGTTTGTGTTATACCTTAGTTATTGGACTGTTCTTATCTCAACCGGTGGGAGTTACAGTCTTTTGATTCTCCCCCCCCATCCCTCCGGGAGCAGGGTGGGGGGAGTGAGCAAGTGGGCTGCATGGTTCTGATTTACGGCTTGGCTTAAACCACTACAGAGGCCAGCTGTTTTCCTTTCCTAGCATTATCCTTGTTACACAAGACAAAGAAAAGGCTCTAATGTTTACAAAGCAAGTTTTTTTGGCAAGGAATGTGCAGACAGCTATTCCACACCCAAGCGTGTTATTTATGATAGTAATGTCATTACTTTGTGAACAAAAGTCAGTACTGAAGCTATTGTAGTAAATTTAGGCAGATCAGGCTATAGACAACTGATGAGATGAAAACCTGGTAACATAAGATATGATAAAGAGATCTGGTTATATTCTACTGTAAATTAAATTCCCATTGATTCCTTGTGCTTCATTCAATGAGTTTGTGTGGGTGCAGCTGATGGCTGAGCTTGGCCTAGAAACTTAGAATATTTAGTTACAACTTGATGATCTAGTTGGTCTTAACTCAGCCAAGCAAAGATTCACAGGGTATTAAATTGCTGCTCCTGTAATTACATGATTAGGTGATAGTTTCCAGTTATGTCAACCTAGCTACAGTAGGTATGAGAAAACTTTTTTCTCTTTTTAAAATGACAGCACATGGAGAAAATATTAGTGTCACATGGTTCAGATTTATAGGTTCAGTTCCCAGTTTCCCCATCCCAGAATGGGCACACTCTGACTGGGCCTGCAATAGTGTTCATGAGCAGGCAGTCACTTACCAACATCCACCAAGCAAGAAGCCAGTGCAGCTGTGCTTGAGCTGGCTTCCATGCTTTCTTATTTGTAGACTGAGCTTTCTGAGGCTAGTTAAGCACATAAATGGAGCATCTGTAGTTGCGTATTTCCCTATGACATGCAGAGCAGAAGCTATTATGCAGGAGTGCTACACAGCTATGTCTGTATGATTCTTCTCAGTTCTAGTAATCAGGGAAGGGAGGCCAGAGCCTCCGTCATTTCCTTCCCTCTTCTTGTGAATTTATAGTTGATATACACAGATGTTATTGTCCCTTACCCTTTTATATACCCATCTCCCCTACTCCTGTTCTTTTTTTATAACATCCTTAGTAATACTTTCAAAAGAATATAATTTTCTTTGTATCTGCAAAAGTGTCTATGCCATTTTAGAACACAAGCGCATGCTTGTAGATCTAACTGCTTGCCTGAATGCAGGCTGCATCTCAGTGTACATAGTGCCCCAGGCCATCCTACTGGATTTACTCCATGTCTGAGCAGTATCTTTCATAAAATCTTGCTTGGTGCAATTTCTGCAGTGCTCCTTTTGAGATGTCTGGAAAATGAAGGCTAGAGCATACTTAATTTCACCTCCTGTAGACTTGTGCCCTAACCTTAAAGTTTATAAATTCCAGCATACCTATTCTTTCCATATTAAACATATAAATACATGACGAGTAAGATTGTCTCACATAAAGTTTAAAAAACCCATGTGATTTCAGCTGCAAACAACTAAATTGTATTTTCTTTTGGTTTTGTATCTGTACATGCATTTGTGCTTACCATTTGAATTGCTAGGTATATGATACTAATAGCAATGACAGAATGCCTCAGGTAAGCATATGTCATCCTCTGCACAGCAGTTAACTGCAGCTTGGCACATGTCTTGCAACTTTCAATTATACAGTCCAATAAACTACTGCTATCTAACACCACCCTACCTTTACTTAACCTGACAGTCGTAATACTTTGGCACCAGACAGTGCTTTGTTTGCTTGCATGATTATAACCTCAAGGCAAGAACTGCACCTGGGTATATGACACAGTCTTGGGACACTTTTATAACAGCAACTCCATCTGCATTGCTGGTTAAGAGCGTAATTTTATTGAGAGCTTTTCTGTCAGATTTTGGTGTTAGTTAAAACCCTTGGGGAAACACCCTTGGAAACAAAAATTATTAATTTTTTTTCTGATTTAAATTGCATCTACTCTAGCAGGACTTGCTTGTTAAGCCTCAATCACCAAACCTTTTTGGTACAGCCTATTTCTAAGGCAGGAGAGATCTTCCCATTACTTTGCAGTTTCTGAATGCAGCTACCTTGCAACTGAAAATAAGCATTTCTCAAAGAACTAGATTTTATGTATTCAAATATACAGAGGTAGAAAGAGTATTTTTGATACAGTCATTGGTGACAAGCAGTGTTGTGGTTTGGCAGTAATGGCAGAACACTAAAGCAAAGCAAGGAGATTAACCAAAGCAATTACACAGGCTAAGATGGAATGATTTTATAGGAAGAAAAAAATACCAGATTCCCATGTACCATCAAAGTTGGAATATATATATATTTATATATGAAGCTATGATTCTGTTAAAGAAGGGAAGTTTAGGTTAGGTATGAGGAAGAAGTTCTTTACTGTGAGGGTGGTGAGGTGCTGGAATGGGTTGCCCAAGGAACTGATAAAGGCTGCATCCCTGGCAGTGCTCAAGGCCAGGCTGGACAGAGCCTTGGGCAACATGGTCTAGGGTGAGGTGTCCCTGCCCATGGCAGGGGGTTGGAACTAGATGATTCTGAAGGTCCTTTCCAACCCTAACTATTCTATGATTCTATGATTGCATATATATATATGTGTGTGTGTGTGCATACATATATAAAATATATATATATCTCCGATTTAACATCAAAGTGATTAAGGTTCACAATAAATCTAGTCCCATTCTAGAATTGTCCCAGTACAATTCAGATCACTTACAGTTGCAAAGAAGCAAAGGTTTTCAGACTACAAATATTTGATATCTTCCACAGAGTGCTGGGTCCTTCAGCAAAGCACTTAGGCATGTATTTAAAAAGGAGATTTTCAAAGACACAAATTGATTTCTGGCAGAAAGCGATCAGCTAGTCTATCTTAAACTAAAGGCTTTTGTCACCCTGAAAATCTTTCGTACCAACGTTAATAGGACCTAAAGGTACACTTGAAGCTAAGCAGAAGCTTTAGAACAGAATAAACATGATCTTAAGCATACATAAAAATGTGTTGTTGAATTTAATTCTGAGAACCAACATAAAATAGAAGCTTGTTTAAATCCACTGAGAATACTCCAGTGTGAATTATTCAGGTATCCCCACTTCAATTAATTGTTCAAGCTACAGAGCCAGTGAAATATTTTGATAAAGCAATATATGGTATCAAGGCAGCATAACAGTAACACACACTCGGATTTTTGGACAGTTGTCTCCTTCCAGAGTTTCAGCATTAAACATTACAAGCTTTTGGAGTGATATTTCGTAACTTGTATAGTAATTTTTCATTGCTTATAACAATCTGGAAACAAAAACCACACAGAATTAATTCCTGCTCCACTTTCAGATATGGAGATTTGTTGTAGAGGCTGTGAGGTCTTGTTCAAGCTCCAAGCTCTGATCTGTATCTATCATTGTACTTGAACACTCTTTTCCAGGGAAGACAGAGGTCCTTACAAGCAAACATGGTCACAGAGCAGGGGAAAAAGAGGATATTTTCATTGCAGCAAAGGCAACAATGGCACACATACTTCTAATCTCAAATTCTAGCATTGTTTTAATATTTAACAACATTTTCAGGTATATCTGGACAGCAACAGAAGTTGCAAACTAACCAACAACATCTGACAGACACACGGTTTTACATTTCTCTTTCAAAATACAGATGCTTGGATGTGGGTGTGTGGGCCAGGCTGTCCTTAGCCGGGGAGTCCATGGTGGGCCTATGACAGTATCGGTTGGATTTGCAATGGCAGTCACCATAGCAGTGTATGTGTCTGGGGGGGTTTCTGGTAAGTGAATTTTTTTTCCTTACATAGCATTTATTGCCACAGTTTAAAGGCTATGTTATTAAATTACTTACATTTCATGATATAAACAATTATGTATTTAGCAATAGCAGCAGAGTGTGCATCAGAGTTTTGCTCATAAATCTTTTGTGTTCTTGTTTCCTTCTATTCTTCGCGTTTGACAAAATCTTCCACCAAATTCTGATCTGAACTACAGTGTGCAAACTTCGCACATGTCTGGCTTTTATGAAAATAGTCTGTGCAAGCCAGAAATCTGCTTGGTCTTGCTTTGAAAAGTCTGTCAATAGAGTTGATCCTGGACAGGATAGGCACTGCATTTAAAGAAATAACCATGAAAAGCTTACAGAATCCAGTAGAGGCACCAGCTAAAATGGTTGCCAGCTTGGAAGAACATAGAATGACCCACTAATGGGTATAATGGGCAGGGTTCACTTTACAGTGTGCAATCTCTCCCTATCATACGAGTGGGCAATAGCAAGTCTGCTCCTGTCTGTTTGCCGATTCATAGAACAGCAAATCACAGAAAGCAGAAATGGCAAAAAATATTGAGTGCTAGAGATAAACTGATGCACTGTCAATGTGCTGTCATTGCCCCTTTCTTTCTGCTGTATTATCTCCACGGTGTATATTGGCCAGGAACCTTTCTTTTGTCTGTAGCAAGGATAACTGATCAGTATCTACGTGTGTCATATTGGATGGTGCTTGTTCTCCTATTTCCACCATTCAGTTTGGCCAAATTAATATCAGAAACATTAGCATAATTGCTTTCAACATTTAAATTCTCCCTTTAAAATAGAAAATGATGGGTTGTGTTAATTATTATACAGTGTTATGTATTATAATATATAATAATGCATTATGTATACAGTGTTATGTATTATAATAGTTATATATTACATAATTATAATAATAGTGTTATGTATTGTAATAGACAATACTCCATGTTGTATGTGGAATTTGTATTGTTCTCTTGTAGCAAATGGTGCCCTTGTACTCCAGCTGTCATAGAGGCATTTCATACCCTTCATAAAGAAGGTAAAGCAGAGTTGGGTAGATATCTCTAGATATAAAAAGGCCATTATAAATAGTTGCGATAGCAGAAATTAGCATGGCCATTTCTCCTCTCTTTTACAAATACTTTTACAAAGGTACTGTGCACAAGGAAGTTTAAGTTCACATTAGAAAGTACTCATGGTCTGAAAAACAGGCAGTCATGTTGCTGCCATTGAAAGAGAGCAGAATAGTTCCTTAATACAACATGAAGTTAATTCCTATTACCTGAACATCTCTAAATTACAGCATTAAACTGCAACTCTTCTAATGTACTATCATGAAAAAAAAAACCAACCCTGTATAGACACTAACCTGTCCTACATTTGCATCTGTAAGGGATATTAATCTCCATTATACAGAAGATTAAAATTCAATCCCAGCAGGGCAGAGCAGTTGTAGATGTTGCAGTATTGCACTTCCTGTGCTTTTCCGATGACAAAGGATTCTGCAGACAGTGCATTTTCTCGGAAAAAGAATAGCAACAGATATTTCAATAGGCTGTGATTATCCAGCATATGATTACTAGTGGACATTTTAGAATATCACTTGCTATACAAAATTTGTTAGCAAATTCTGTGGCTCTTTGGTCATGACATTCATGTTTAAGTATCGCTAAAATAGTTTGCATCAGTTCTTTAATGGTAATATAAAATATATAGGCTACACAGTGATTTTGAGCTCTTATCTAGGAAAACTTCCCTTTTTTTCTCCATCTAATTTTCTGTATCTAGATCATTGCAATCACTGGAGCTACAAAAGAATTTGGGAACATGCTATCCAAAGTGTTTTGGTTTGTTTTTTTTTTAAACTAGGACACTATCAGTGGCACAGAGATCAAGATTCTTTTTAACTCTCCTATGTCAGCATATTTGGCCTTCAACTAGACTTTTCCTTTCCAGATGCAATGTTAATTAGATATCTCTAATATTATTACGTCTTGTTCTGGCCATCATAATCACCAGGTATTATATACAGGTGGGGAACAGTATCAGGTGTTGAAAGAAAGGAGGATGATTAATTCCAGGCAGAGTTAAGAACAAAAGACAACAGTTCATCAAAATTCACAAGGGGCTGTTAAATAAGGTGCCAGCCATCTATTTGTTCTGTGCTGAAGAATTTGAAATACAGCGAGGAATTCAAAATTAATTCAGGACTGATGCTACTAGGTCAGAGTTTTGGAAGTGATACAAAGAAGGTTTTATCCAGTTTGTTATCTGTGTTTGTCAGTTCATTATGTATCAAAGGTGCCTGGATTTCATAATATAATGACTCCCTGACCTGAAGTGCAAACAAACACAGAAACTGTACATGGAGGCCCTTTCTCCATCAGTAGCCTTTGACAGACAAAGGTCACACTCTTTTAGTTATTTTATTAAAGAAAAAGGCTATTTTCTTTTTTTTTCCAAAAAAAGGAACAAAAAAAGGAGGACAAAGTGAGACTTTACCTGGAAGGTAAGAAATGGATCTGCTATATTCTTGCAAAACTTAGGGTTTACGGTATTTTTACCTTGGAGTATTGTTCCATCTGTTTATTGGCAATTTGCATTTCTTAAATATCAACTACATATTTATAAAAAAAAAAAGCAGCATTCACCACTTTTTCCTGTGTTGATAAAAGATGTTGAGGGAAGTGACTACGATGTGACATAATAATAAATGTATTTTAGAAACTAAAATTGTCACAAAGAATTCCAGTATTACTGAAGTCTTCCCCATGTGTGAGTTTAGATGTAGCTACTCCTAAATACCACAGGATATAAAATTCTGCCTCAGCACAAATATTTTATCAGTTTTCTTATCATGGACCTTTCTGGAGGGTGTAAGAGCTTGATGAAAACGTGATGAAGAACTACACAGTGCTGTTCCCAGATCCTATCTAGGCATAGCTCACCAACAGTCAGCATGAAGCTGGACAGGCCTGACATTATTTTATTTTATATTCATTAAAACTGACTTCCTAAGTAACCCCCGGTTGAAGACAGTCATAAACATGACTTAAATCCAAGGTACTCCAGATCTGCCTCAAGATATATGATCAAGCCAATAACAGTCCTTAATCTTAATACATGCTTGCTAAACTGAATGAATGTTCTGCTGCCACAATCCTCCCTTAAAAAGAAAAAGCCAAAGAGTTAACGTGAGAGAATATGTGCAGAATGATGGACCCTCCCATCACAACCAAATAGGGCAGACTTAAGCTTTTTCTAGAAGAGTTGTCTATAGATTATATAGTGCAGGACAGCAGTTTGATAAATAGCACAGACTGCAAAAATTAAGAGGGAAGCTAGATCTTAGTGGCTTTCCTCCTCTCCCCTGTAATTTGTTTCAGTTTAATTGCAGTCAGCTTATAATTGCAAAACAACAGCTAGAAAAGCATGTACTAGTCTCATGCTCAAAAGCACCCACATTTTTACAAATCCTTCACCTATTCTCATGTATCTGAGTCATCCATATGACTTATTTTGTGATTCATTTTTCAGGTGGTCATATAAACCCAGCCGTTTCATTAGCCATGTGCGTGACTGGAAGATTAAGATGGACCAAATTACCGATTTACATATTAGCACAACTCCTGGGAGCATTCACTGGAGCAGCGGCTGTCTTTGGGATTTATTATGGTGAGTACACCTTAGACATGCTCACAGGACAAACTAGAGGTCAGGCAGTCTCTAATGCCTCAATTTCTCAATGAATGCCAAGCAGGCACAGAACTGCTCACACAGGGCTAATGGCAGGATTGAAGCTAAAGCCATAAAGAAGAAAAAAGGAAGAAGCATAGAGGTTGAAGGGTGGGGGGAAAGGCTCAAACATTCCAGGTATCCTACAACTTTCCTGAAACATTAATAATTCAGGAAATGTTCTGAAATTCAGAAAAATTATTCATGAGAAATCAGATACTTTAAGACCATGTATTTCTCAGTAAAGATTTTAAATTAGTGAATAGCCAGGATATAGGGCTATACATCTTCCAAGCAAATTAGAAACATTAAAGACCTGATCCAAGTGCCTGTAGGCAAGTATCACCAACATCGTTCATTGAGGTTACAGGATATGAGATCAAGTCCCTCTGACTAAACGTCAGACCACCCTAGAGAGGTAGTTCTCCAAGGCAATGAACACCAGGTACAGTGATACAGGGGTGACATATTAGAAGAAAAGAAGGGGGGGGGGGGAAGTTACCCCTATCCTTGAGACTGTTGATTTTACACAGTGCGCCACAGAAGGAAAAAACTTAGTAACAGACTCCCTGACTTGATGAATCCACACAGTTGAATCAATCAGTTGCTTCAATCACCTACTCCAAAACTCTGCTTGTACTGACCCAGCTCACCTCCTCCAAGGCCTCTCTCTGATGGGCATTATGTCCGCAGACAGTGCTCAGTCTAGGAGCAACAGAGGAAAAATGAAAATGGAAATGTCCATTGTGTATCAGCTAGGTGCTCAGTGCCAGTACTAATCATGAACAGAAGAACCTTTAGGAACTTAAGTGGTCTGAATTTGATGGGAGTTTTGTTAGTTCATCTGGGATTTGGAATGGGAGAAGGGGGAAGAGTTTGTTTTAAGGCTGGCATTAGAATTTGAAAACTGTGGGATTCCAGAACAGGATTTTCTAGAGTCCTCCTCAAGCTAGACAGACAAGATTAGGGCTGCAGCCATGATGCAGCAGTATGTCAATATGCACATGGGGTTGGAGGTAAATTCACTGGCTTCTGCTAAAGGGTAGCAGTAGGATAGGGAGCCAAGATTAGGAACTTAGCGCTAGGGTTAGAGACTTCTTGTTAGTCAGGAGTGCTGGATCTTCTCATATCCCTATCTCTGCTCAAGACCAACGTTGCCCTCCTCTTGTTCCTATTAATTTCCAAACCTCTTCAGTACTTTTTTCCTTCTTGCAACTTGGAAGAAGAGTGTCATGCACTTATCAAGGTCCACTGAAAACTCATGGGTAGAAAAAGACGTAGGAGCTTGACACTTCCATGTTCCCCATATACAGGTATTTGAGCTAGGTGCTTTCATTTTTAGTGGTGTGCCTGAAAGAGTGAGGAAATACACATGTTCAACTACTGAACATGAGGCTTTTCTAAAGGTATACAAAATAATTCACAGCTGAGACATTTTCTTTTCCTTATTTTTCTTTTCCTCTAATAGTTAAATGCAAGAAGATGATCTAACACTGCAAATGAGAGAGCCTGACCAACCAAGTAACCAACTAAATGTTCCCTGCACCCATGTTATGGCCTTAAGCAAAGCTAGAAAAAACAGGGGCAAGGAGAAATAGATTAGCCTGTTAGCTTCAAGAGAAGCTAACCATGCTCACTATGACTTCCATGGGGGGTGGGAAGCTGTTTCTTCACTCACAAGTATCACCTCATCAATGGGTCCACTAGTGAAATACAGGCATAGTGTTTGTTATTCACATCTGCCTATGCAGATTTTTGAGTGCTTCATCTTAATGTCTTCCTAACATTTCAGGGCTTGCCAAGGCAGCAAATTATTCTGACACGGAAGTCATATTATACTATTAGAAATACACTTTAAATATACTAACATAAAGATGCATGTATTTACAATACCTATAAAAATACACTAAGAACTGAAGTTTTGGGGGTAGCGTCTCTCTTCACACCTTGGATGACTAGCATAGCAGGGTATAAAGCCCACACAGTGAAAAAGAGGAGGTCTGTCTTCATTCCCAGAAGTCATTATTGCTCAGCTGTCAAACGGAATAGCAGTAATTCCTGGTAGCTGGGAATCCACAACAGTACAAAGAGGATGGATGCATTTTGGGAGGGCATTGTGCCAAATATAGCACCTCTTACCAGGGTAATGCAACTATGTTCAGAATCAGAAAATGCTCCCTGGCGCTGAGTTTGGAGCGATGAGGAAAGGAAACAACAGCCACATTTGGAAAGCTGTGATACATAAAAGACGTATTTCAAGGCACAAGAGGATAGATGAGACAGGAGGGTATGATTAGTGCATCACCTCAAATCTGTTAACTATGTTCCCAGAAAAAAACAACTAGTTTCAGTAGAGAATATGAAGTGCATAGACCTATCACACATGTTCTAGCTAGTTCTAGAAAACCTAATGTTTATGGAGAAGTGCAACCAGGTAATGGCTGTTTTCTATAGATGCCTTTATGGAATATAGCAATGGAACACTTGAAGTCATAGGACCTAACGCAACAGCTCATATCTTTGCAACATATCCAGCTCCATATCTGTCCCTCATAAATGGATTTGCAGATCAGGTAAGTGCACTTGCTCTCGAGTCCACAAAATAAACATACTGAGAACTGTAAAACCAAGCAGTAAGAAACAATACATAGATCTCTAACAGGTATGATGAATCTCTCTGTTTTACTCGTATGTCGCTGTGTACAATAGCAACGATAATTCAGTGCAGTTTGCAAGGGTTACATTTGAGTTATATTTTATAAGCAAGATAATTTCAAGCTGCTCTTTTCACATACATCATATTAATTTTTGCATTCTGCATGTCTTTAATACAATATATGAAAGAGGTTTTCTCCAGCATAAATCAATGTTTCTCCATAAACTTCAGCAGAGCTATGTTCGTTCACCTCAAAATCCAGTCCATTTTGTTGACCTCTTATTCCCTAAGTGAAGCTTAAGCAGCCAGTTTAACACACGTTGAACAAGTGAGTTTTCTGCTACCATAAGCCTCCTCTTCAACCGTCACTCTGCAAATAGATTTGTATTATTCAGTTTGGTTTATTTTCAAATGACTGAATAAAAAAAATTTTCCCTTTTATTTCCAATCTGTATCCTCTAATGCCACTTATCCAACAGGGAAAACATGAAGTTTTGTATCTTCTATTTCTAAACAATTTACCTGCCCTCTTCAGACATACAAGAAGTAAATACCACATAAGTAAATATGAAAAACTAGGGATTGCTGGAGCACAGGAATTTCTCACGTAAAGGACTTAAAACTTGCACAGTTTTGCTTCAAAAAAAATGCAAAAATTGTTTTGAAATTTTGTAAGAAGAACAATTCTGATTCTTGGATAAGCCAACAGCCTTTTCTGTGAGAGCTTTTTACCCATAGATGGTTTAGAACAAAATTGAAACCAGCTGACATAATAATAATAAAAAAAACCCCAAACTCAAACTTCTTTAAATCAGTACAGAAATTAAATGCTTTGACATGGTTGAAACTTTTGTCTGCTTCCCCCTAAGTTAATTATTAGCAAAATTGATATTTACAAAGCATTTAAGCAGAGCAGCATGTCCATCAAAGTAATGCCAAGAAAATTTCTTTTATCAGCTCAATTAGCATCTGCAACACAGAGTTCATGTTACAGTTACATGTGCAACCTTAACTTAGGTAATTCCTAATTTTGTAGCTGATTGCTTTTGACTTTGTAGACCTCACTTTTTCCTTACTTTATGCAATATCTGGATAAAGTGG
The DNA here is from genome assembly GCA_009867235.2 of Psittacus erithacus. Taxonomy (NCBI): domain Eukaryota; kingdom Metazoa; phylum Chordata; class Aves; order Psittaciformes; family Psittacidae; genus Psittacus; species Psittacus erithacus. The sequence continues at coordinate 57,202 of WYDI02024485.1, read as the reverse complement.
TGCATATTTAGTCTAATTTATCAGTTTAAGCTACAGTCACATAAAACTCTTTGATAACAATGTAACCGATTGCATTGGCATAGCAGAACTGCTGAAAGTCACATAAATGGGACTGTTAATTTGATGGGAAAAAAACCTGTAGCAACAAAGCATCAGATATCACACAGGAGAGACAAGGTTGTTGCCTCTTTTCCCCCTCCCCCCCCCCCCAAATATCCTCAGCAGATTTCTGATCATTTTCTTTCAGCACAGATACCAAAACTTTCCCCTACTATGAAGCAGAGAGGCACAAGGCTCCATATTTTGCTACTCTGTGTAGTGGGGTCAATCTAAATACCAGGTCTAAGCCACCACAATCCACTGAGCTGCCATAGGCCCTCTTTTCATTATTGGAAGAAATCTGCACATATTTATTCAATATTTTTTTCTTTGCATTGGGCAGGTGATGTCAACAGCTGTTCTTCTTCTGGCTATATTTGCTATTTTTGACAGCAGAAATAACAGTGTACCTAAGGGCCTGGAGCCAATTGCAGTAGGACTTCTTATAATTGTTCTTACTTGCTCCTTGGGAATGAACAGTGGCTGTGCCATGAACCCAGCCAGGGATCTAGGCCCAAGGCTCTTCACAGCCATTGCAGGATGGGGGATGGAAGTATTCACGTAAGTATGCCTGGATATGAAGTAAAACGCTTTTGGCTAAAATTGCTTCCTAAGAAAGTAAGATCCTGATTCAACATGGTACCAAGTCATACTTTATATATATATAGGCAATTCTTTGCATACCAGAAGAAGCTATTCGTGCACTTTAAGCCAGACATCTTCTAGGAACTGGGCTTTATAAAGGATTTCCTGCTCCTAAGACAAATGAAACATGCATTATCTCTAGTATCAATCACTGTTTCAAGCAGACCCTTCCCAACATATTAGAGATTCTTAGAGGTCACTGAAAATGGAAGAGTGCTTTCTTCTTTTGTCCTGCAGCTTTCAGAAAGAAAACATAATAATCATCATGAGGAGTTAGGTGGGAATATTTTTTGGGAATATTTAGTGGGTGCTGTAAAAAACACAGACATATCAGATCGATTTAGCCTATTATTAATGCTGAGTTACTGCAGAAATATACAACAATCTAAAAGTCTGACTTCCTGCCTGGGAGCAAAGGAGTGAATAAAAGAAAGCTCCCTTCATTTTCCCACATTTCAGAGCACACTCTCAAATCCCTGTGCATGGATGTGTGCATGAACACACACACTCTTGGCTGGCCAAACGCACAGCTAATTAGTTGCACATCAAATCCACAGCTTACACATATTCAGTGTAAGAGGCACTCTGGGATATCCAAGTCAGAGTAGTCTGTCATCAGGAGGTAGAACTTTTGATTTATTTTTGTATGGTTTGTTTTTCCAGTTATTTACAAGTAGGAATCCCCAGAAGTACTGTAGACCACTAGAGAGCTCTGGTTAATAGAGATTTCATTTTAGCTACTTCACCAAGTACAAATAAGCTGTATTTATTTAGTATGACTTCTATCTACATAAATCACTTGCCTTAGTTGAGGAGAGCAGCAGCAAGGCTTTTCTCATACAAAGAAAAGCCAGGCAAGCACAGCAGAAACGGGCATACAGCCATGCCATAGGTCAGAGCCAAAGCTTGGCTAGAACACAGCTGCAGCAGGAGGTCAGCTCACCAGCCCACTCACCTCCAAACTCTTCTTCCCTGGCAGCTCTTACCACTGTGCCATTAGACTGCACTGTTTAACAAATAGCAGCAACAGAGTGACATTCCACACTTGGGATTCTCCCCTCTCATGCCTAAATAGTTGTTGACTTATGATGTTAATTATAGTGTCATCTGTGTAATCTGTAATATTACAAAGTTAGCTATTACATTGCTGAAAAGGTTGGAAGCCTGATTGTACTGTGGTCAAGTCACAGAATACCTGAGGACTCCCCTCCTCCCCAAAAGTAATTTAAATTACTCATTTAAATTTAAGAAGTTACAAGAAGACCCCACATCTGTACCAACCCATATGTGCTCTTCCCTAATTTAGTTTTAAGATTTATATACAGAGAGAAAATGCATCCCCACTGTTAAGACCATACCAGAAAATTTTAAAATGGGAACATAAAAAAAAGATTAAATCTCAGGTCATTGCTAGAATAAATTTACAGCAGTTTCAGGGGTGTATAAATTGAGAAAGAAGTCTCCCTCCCTGGCTTCAGGTATAAGGCTACAGCTATAACCAAGTTCAAGAGAATGATACAACAGGATTACAGTCTCATCTACTGGCAGCACAGATTCAGGTGGGAGTTAAGAAGAACATAAGCTTTGTTAGGTAGCTGGAAGCTCTGGAACAGTTATAGGCCATGGGAAAAGTTTGACTGATTGTAGCTATGATCCTGAATCGCCTGATGTTCTGTTGGTGTTACATATGCATGAGAGACTGAAGTGACACAGCCACAGTTGATGGCTCAACCTTGGATGTCTCAGCTTAACTGGAATTCACAGCCTTGAGACAGGTGCTCAAGCTGTCAAGTAAAAGGCATGCCCAGGAAGTGGGACCTAAGCATGAAACATTCACAGTGATATGAGGGGAGTGCTACACAAACCAAGCCCCAGGAAGTACTGAAGAGATACTGAATATACATTGGCATGAGAATGGAAACATCTCACAAGGTTGACTGAGTCACCGTCCAGGTCAATGAGTGCTCCGAGTGCTGCCTACAGGGCAGCCAGGGACCACCAGGAAAGCCTCACTTTGGAACAGATCAGACACAGAAGCATCAGATTCCCTACCCCCTGATCCCAAGCAAATGCTCTAAACATTGAGTTAATCGGTTCACAGGGAGAAAATCCCCTCTATCCTCCTTTGTGCTTGCAGGTCCAGTAAATTCTGGTTTTATCATGTTTTCAGGCGGGGAACAGTGACTAGACCATAGGGGAGCTCTTCTGCTGGAGCACAGAGTTGTCCAGAGTATATGGAGGCAGTTGAGCAGGGTTTTTCTAAATGTTCCTGTTAATACATTTTGCACAAAGGCACCTACCTGAAAGAGCAGTTTCCCTGAGAATCAAGCCAGGGGACACAGCCTACGGTGTGGTTTCCATAGCCAGAGCAACTGCATTCGTTTTGGTTAAGAGCTCTCATCAGAAGCTGTTCTGACCCACTGCAGCTGGAAAGGTGGTGTCTGACCAGCACCCTAGAGAGCACCATTTTGCATACAACAGATGTAGTCAACACTGTGGCCAGTTCCTGCAAAGTATTCCTCAACCTGGTGAGAGTAGGTGTCACAGATACCTCTAATGATGAGGACAGTTCCCAACCACTGACTTTAGAGACCTAAATGTTTCTAATTATTTGCTCTAAAACCACGGAGATACCTAGAAATCTCTCAATCATATGCTTAATATTCTAGGAAGCTTAAGAGAAGTTGTGGGTAGCACAGTTTTGTCTGTAGTGAGAAAACAGCCAGAGCTTTGAGTACAAATACAAGGCTGGACTTTGACAGGAATAAGAGAACATGAAACAGCAATGAGCAAGTGAGAAACGGCTCCACAGAACAGTATTTCCCACCAGCATTCGAGGCTAGCCATAGAATGTCTCACTCCTGGTTTATTAGCGGTTCTGTAGCCCCTTTGCCGAGGCCGGGTAGGATCCGCACTGGCAGAAGCGCGGCATCGTACGGACCGCGCTCCGAGCAGCCCCGCGGCGGGCAAAGCGCCGCAGCCGCCTGCGCGGTAACGCTGACACCTCGTGGCCGCGGCTCCAGGCACCAGCCGCCCGGACAATACGGAACTCCGCTTTGGAAAGGGTCGGGACATGAACCTATTGTCTGCACAGGCAATAGAATGGCAAAGCGGCCTCTGCAATACACTGCATCCTTCTGGACCGTAGAACGGTCACCAGCCAGGCACCTTCCACACTGCTGAATGCCCGAATTATCCTGGCATTTCTTATAGCAAATAATGTTATCTCACCATCCTGCAGCAGTTGGCTAAGTGAGATGTATTTGCAAGTCTAAAACAGGCCAAAGTTCTCAGTCCATGAAGCTTATACACTGTAGTTTCCTAGAAATTGTAGCAGTTCAACCAGGTGTCACTTGCCAGCCCTTTGCACTGCCTCCAGCCCTTCACAACCTGTTCCCTCCTGCTTCATCCAACTGCAAAATGCCTGATGATGAAAAAGGCATAGCTGGATGTTTTCCAGCTAACTCAGCAGCAAAGCTGTGTGCTTGGGCAAAGCAAGGGTGTAAGTGACCCAAGGTTACTCCCAGAAAGCTATCTGTGCTTGCCACAAAGAGTTCTTGCTCCCATGTCAATGGAAAGCATTGTGTGTCATTTCATAACTCAGCTGTGTCCTGATCTCATTTCAAGCTTTGGCATCACCCTCCATAAAGACTTTACACCCATCATCTTCACAGAGGGCATCTGTAGTGCAGCTGACAGCAGCTGCTGCAAGTACAGGCCATGACTTGAGATAAAAACCTGCCAAGAAACACCTTAATTATATGCCCACATACACATATGGGCACAGAGAAACACATGCAAGTACTTGATACAGATTCTGTTGTGCTGAGTAAGTCAATAAAACCTTAGTCCATGCTTGTTCCAGAAATTCAGGGGCTCAACAAACATTTATGACTCAACAAGAAACAGATCTATAAACTCAGTAGAACAATATGAGGAGTTCTTTTATATCCTCAAGGCAAAATATAAGTAATTCTAAAGGCAAAACATACACATCCAAGGCATTTCTGAACAAGGAATGACATCAATAGGGCACTGTGATATTAGTCCTGTTTTATTCTTGTTGTGAATTAGCCACAAGTTCACTTGCACATAAATCTATACAACTGAGCGCTGAATAATTATTCTTACAATTTAAAAGCTCTCCTGGAATTTTAGAAGTTCCTCTCACAGATGAATTTGTCCCTCTGTATTTCTGGGAGAAAAAGTTATTTCTTCATTTTCAATATGCATGAAATTGAGGCAGCTGGGTTTTCACTGCAGACTCACATATTCAATTAATACAGCACGTTATCAAATCAAAACACCTTCATGAACCAGTACAGTTAAGAAAGGCTGTGCTCTGAAACCAATACTCAGTAATTTACTGTCTGAATATGGACCTCTGGGAAAGGGAGAACAAGTCTACAAGCCCAAATCTGTATAAAGACTGTTATTTTTTGTTTTATACTGTTTAATGGTGAACTTGTTTCTTTAAAAAAGTTCATAAAACTACACATTTAAAAATTAAATCCTAGTAATTGTGCAAAGGGAATGTAAACAATTCAGTAGAGCCAGTATGCCAGACTTCATTCCCAAACACAGCAATTGTATAAAAGAGTAAGTTTTAGGTGTATGAAGCTTTTAAATGCTTATTTACCTCATACTGAAAGACCCCACATTTCAAACACAGAGATAAGACACTACACCATGAAATTTGAATCTTGACCACTCTAATCAAGTATAATCCACTTTACAGTCACTGTGTTTTATTACATTCCTTAAGGCAAATATACTCAAAATCAGGTATAATCTATTATACTTGTCAAGAGGAAGACTGTATATACTATTGCAGCAGATCTCCATGCAGATTACACAAACCATTTTCGCAACATACATTTGCGTTAATCACTCATGAAAACCTATTCAGGAGCATCTGGCAACAGCATCAGTCAAGGTTGCTGTGCAATACGTATGTCCCTGTTCATTTCACTGCAAGTCAGTGAAGCTCAATTTCCACAAGGGAGAAATTATCCCCTGCCCTCAAAGCATACACACAGTAGAGAGGCCTGATTTTCTAAGCTGCAAGTACAGCACGTAGACCACCATAACTGGTGGTTGGTACTTAGCATTTCAATCACAGCATGGGCAGGATAGATGGGAGTGTCATCCTTATACAGAAAGTGAGACAAAACAGAAAAGTCTACAGTATAGCCAGTGCCAGGCCACCCTGTTTCTTTCACTGCCAAATATAAGGAAGGGTGCTCGCTAGAGTAACAAAGAACAATAATTTATTTTTTTTTCCTTACAGGGCTGGAAATAATTGGTGGTGGGTCCCTATAGTTGCACCTATGCTGGGAGGCATACTTGGAGCAGTGATCTATATTGTTTTTATCGAAATTCATCACTCAGATAGTGAGCCAGGAGAAGAAAATGACGTGCATGATAAATATGAACTGACCAACATGGAGTAAGAAGTGAAGCATTTTCTCTCTCATTCTGTTATGCAGGTTTTATGCAATTGATTGTTTGGACCATTCTATAAAACCTTTATGCCTCAATTAGAAATTCACATTTCAAAGGAGATAATCCGTATAGAAGTCAAGTTCACAGCTGAACTCTTCCCATGAAATATCAGGCTCACCACATTCAAAACTGAGAACTTGGGGCCAGAATGGGTAAATTGTTCTGTTTCATATGGCTTTCAGATCAAATTTTCTCCTAGATGAAACCAGTGAGAGGATGTACTGACCTGTTAATTCCATGCATGATCTTAATCATGTTGCCTAATTACCTGAAAATAGATGAGCTATTGTCACAAAACCACATGCATATTAGTCAATTAGTTCAGTGCTGAATTAATGGGCAAGAGCATTACTCGCTTCTTATGGCCATTATTTAAGAATGGCTTATCTGAAAATTAAAAATAATACGCTAACATCAATTGAAGTAGTTTTAAATAACTTACTAAATTTTTATGGAGCCCCTAATTGAACAGCAAGGAATCAACTTATCAGTGATGAGGTTTAGTAACTCAGAATATGATCACAAGAGGTAGAAACTGTGTGTTACAAGATCAACACCAAAGAGACAAAGCTGTAGTTCTGCCCAGGTTCTTCATAGCAGTAATATTCAGTTATTTTTAAACCATTTACTTGATCTGTATGCTAGCCAATATTAAAAGCCCAACCTAGAATATTAACCCAAACCTCTTCTGCTGTTCTTTCTGGATAAAATTCATTCCTGTGGAGAAGGGCCAGCAACAGAAGCTTATCCTGCTCAGAGGTCAGCACAAGGCCTGTCTGTATATGCCTTAAAGAGGCCTCCTGCTGCTGATTTCCGGGGGGGAAGAGGGAGTGTAGGGGAGGATTTAATCTGCTTTGTGAGAGTAATTTTTATTTTGATAGCAGTAGTTAAAATTAGAAACTGATCTCAGAGCTAGTCCTAGATCTGAAGTCCCTGAATAAGGCCAGCTCCACATCAAAGTTCTGAAGTATGGGCTCGCTCTCACTAAAGTGAAGTGGTTGGATTCTGCTTAATCATTGTGAATTGAATGTATCCAATTATATCAAAGTTAATTTCTAATATATATTCATATATACGAGGAGGGAGGAGAAGGGTGATCATGAATAAAGAGACATCCTATTCAGTGATGCTCCTGAGCTATTTTCATGGCAAAACTACCAGTTCAATGCACTCATTTTAGGGTGCTCTTCCCTTTGGATTCTTTCAACTCTGCTTCCTAGAATCCGACACTATTTTCTCATTTCACTCCTGAAGGGAGGAACCCTTCATGTTGCTAGTAATAGCCTGTGCTCTTTGGTGAAGTATTCACAGAAGTGGCTTGGGAAATACTGTGGTCAGAATCTGTCTCAGCATTTGAGCAGATCGAGCCTGTGTAACTGCATGTCTTTATCATGCTCCCATGTATGCCTCCCTTCATGGCAGTGAAGGGACAGAATAAGCAGGTCAAGCAAAGCTTTGCTTGCTGCAGCAGAAAGTCAGATGATGCTGTATGCTTGAGGAAGTGTAATTCCAATTTTGTTTTTGAAGAAACTCAGGCTGCCCAGAGACAGTATCAACCCTGTGCAAAATGCTCATTTGATTCAGCATTTCTCTGCTGTGGGTTAATTACTGACATAGCTATTCCTGCCCATGTTTGACTGCATTGTGTCATTATCTGGAGAGCCACAGTAACAAGAAAGGAAGGTTCACAGAATCAGTCCTCAACATGAGCAGAGGCAAATGCAGGAGAATCAAAAGTACAATATGGAAATTATTCCTAACTGTAGACTTTATATTGGCAGCATAGTCACCACAGTCCATCTGGCGTGTGTGTTGATAAGTTGTACTATGTAAAAAAAAGATGCGTGTAAAGGCAACTGCAGAAGAAGCCTCCTTTTTCTCTCCTTTACAAGTGCTGTCCTTCACCCCTTGGTGATACCTGGCAGGAGCACTCCAAGGTGGCTGCCAACCATCTGTGTCTGGAGAGGGATTACATAGGTAGGAACAAGGTCTGCCCGCAGGTCGAAACACACTTACTCTTCCACTGACACCAACATCTAACATGAAATATCTGTGCAGAAATTAGGGAGTTGATTAACCAGAAGTTACAGATTTTGTCCAAAATGGTAGGGGCAGGTTGTCATTTATTGTGCTAGAAATTTGCAGTAGGCTTCCTATGCTGCACAATATTGCTTCCTTTAATACACCATGGAAGGCATAGGGAAAAGCAGAATACAGGTCAGGAATGAGAAAGGGACAGTTTATTTATACAATCTACTGAGTGACCAGCCCACACATGCTGTGTGTCTGTGCATTAGCCAATGTACAGACAAATTGCATATTTTCTCAAAATTCTCCTGATCACAACAGGTTCTGCCTGTAAATCAACATGAAATCTTGTTTCTCCTACTTAAACTATTCCTGTGCACTGAGTTTCTGTGTAAGTGATATTTCCTTACCTAAAATTATCAACATGCAAATTGTATGGAGTGACATGCTAGTATGCAAGCACAGAAATACCTAAAATATGCTCTCAACAAATTGTCAATTCTGTCTTGGCTTTAAGAACTTATTTTTAAAATTTATTTGATCATTCAATATGCTTGTAAATTCTCTGAAGATGTGTGGCACTAATACCACAATTCATACTGACTTTACAAAAGCCAGAATTCACTCAGGAGCAAGGTATGATGGACCTGTCTCACATTTGACGTAGTTTACATTTGTAAGTATAAGAATTAATTCCTACTTTAGGGACAAAACTCAATTGAGTCGTAACTACAGAACTAGTATCTCCACAACATAAAGGGAACAACAATAATCATCTCATGCCTTACACAGACATCATGATCTGTTCTGTGCAAAACAATACAGTATTTTTACTTTTCATAAACTGTAATTTTCTAATATCAAGTGATATTTAGTGGTTGCGTTCGTATTGAATTAATATAATACAGTTGGCAACAAGAAACATGTTTTACAGCTGTAAGATGTTCTGAGTAATGAGTCAGTAGTAATCAGGCTTGATCATTTGAAATGTTGCAAACTTAAGCAACAATTATTGCTTAACTTTCTGTCTGGGTTTGTTCTTTTCTGGGCAATGTGCTTGCTCTTCAGAGTTATACTTCACACTGAAGTAATGCGGAAAGTGCTGCTGCAAATAGTACTGAGCTAAGGTTGGTTACTTCATGTTGTTTCATAGAAGCCAGTGGAATTTTTCACAACAGGATGCAATAGAGGCAAGGATAAGTGCTCAGAGAATCGAGCTCACTGGATGGTAGAAACTGTACTTTCTTGTAGTTTTGACAGTGGATGTGGATGAATGTGTTGTGGCTCAAAATAAATACAGTCAATCCCTAGTAAATGCATTCCAGTACTATTTTTATTAAAAAAAGTCTCCCCTCTGGCACCTAAGGACATATTTAGAAATAAATAGCTGCCTATTATGACCTACAATATTTTATAGCCTCATGCTGGAAAACACATTGACTAACAAGCTGTATTCCCAGTGTGGAGACCCTGTGGCAGATTTCGTGGGTCAGAAGCAGTGCCAAAGCAGAGAAATGCTCACACTTGAGTAATGGCCACTGTTGGGCTAGAAGGCATCCGTGCCAACAGCTAGAAGGCCAGATCCATCTCCTCTGGACCTTCTGTTCCTGTCTACAGCCTGCCTATGGATGCTTTCTGCCACAGCTTTCCCATCACTCCAATGACAGCCAGAATCTAGGTGGGATGTTTTGCCTAGAGCTCCTCTTCAGGGATTATTTTTAAGGCATGCATATATCACAGGAGATTTGGCCTATAGTGCTTACAAAATGTTCCCAGCTAATTTAGCTACCTTCTACTCTACAAACTTCTAACAGGGACATGCTTTGCTTGTTTCATTAAAAAAAAAAAAAAAAAAAGCCCAACAAAACAAAAACCACAGGGAAACCTGTTCCATGGGCACAAGGGGATGAAAGGAAGAAGAAAGAAAGAACTGGAGTTTCAAATTTACACAAAAGAGAAAACAAACAAAGCCAAACCCCAAAACCTAACAACCTCCATCCGTCCCTAGGACTCTCACCTTCCTAGCAGTCCAATTTTCTGTTCTCCTTTCTCCTACCAGCACAGTGTGCTGTGCTGTCCCTATACAGTACAACAGTTCCCCAGAGATTTGAATACAGTGTGCTTTTCTCAATTACTTCTGAATCTTAGAAAGTTCTCATGAGAGCAAATTCCAGTTTTACCTCACACACTTGGCTTTTGGCAGTTACTTGCATTTTTCCCCACTGTTCCCACCAAACAACCTTGTGCTGGAAAATACAACAATTAACTGTAACTTCCAGTAACAGATACTCTTTTTCTGTTTAGTACAATTGTTGGTGCATAACATATTACTTCTTTCAAGCATGTATAATTTTTAAAGCCTTCCTTTTTAAAGCCACTATTAATAACACAAGATCATCCAGGAAAAAAGCGTTCTGTGCATCAGTGAGTACTTTGGATTTTTATCTTCTAGTTTGCATTTACAGCTTGTTAAAAAAAATAATTATAATTATTGTGCTGTGAATGTCAGTGTTTTTCTGCATATTTGCACACTTTAATGATATAGTCTCAGAGAAGAGAGTAGTAGGTAAATATTTTTAGCCACTGATGTTTCACTGTATATTTCAATCAGATATTAAAGAAATCCATATAGTATGAAGCTAGACATGACACATTTATGCCATTTTTTTCTTGGCTGACTACAGTTTCCTTCAGAAGGTGTTTCTGAGATGGGGAGTATGACTATTCCAGCACTTTAAATCAGCTATGATAAAGCTTTCTGGCCAGATGATGCAATTAGCTCCTTTTCTACAACATTAGTAGAGGACAGACTAATACATTCCTTCACAGCTTCCCTATCTAGGGACTGAGCAGTCTGCTTTAAATTATTAGAAATTAAGCTTCAGAACCATAGAACGGTTAGGGTTGGAAAGGACCTTAAGACCACCTAGTTCCAGCCCCCCTGCCACAGGCAAGGACACCTCACCCTTTAACACTTTTCCTTTAACACTCTGAACATTGCTCCAACTGTCCAGAAATCAAATCAGGAGGCAGGATCCTGCTGTAGCTACACTGACAAATAAAGCAATAAAAATTAAGAGAGAAAACTTCAAGAGCTGGTAAAACAATACAAGCCCTCTCAGCCAGAGGTCAGCCAAAAGCCTAGTTGATAAATGCTTGGTTACTTCAGAAAAGAGTATACATTTTACTGGGGAACACAGAAATAAAGCCAATAGTATTAAGTAACACCATCAGAAGATTGTCTTTTTGTTCACCTGTCAGAAAACTCATCTGTCTTAGATGCAAATTCTCACATTTTCAGTATCAACAAGAGAACTGGTTTAGGCACATTAATACTAGTATTTCCTCAGCATTAGGTACATAATAGTCTAATAAGTGAAGAATACTTTCACACCCTCAGAAATAGCAGTACTTTGTTGCACTGCACAGCTCTTCTCAGGAAACCTTGCCTGCCTTCCAGTTATTAAGAGGGCTCTGAATGAAAAGGCAACAAAGCAAAATATATGGGAAGACTTGAAAAGTCAGCATCTGAATAGAAGGAAATGAACAATCTCAGGCAGAACTGAACATATGCAACACTTTCTGCAGTATGACCGAGGCATCAAATAACAAACATGAAGCCAAAGAGGCAGCGCATGGTTGGCAACAAATATTGCTAATTCAAAGAGTCTGGTGTTTTGTCAATGCCTTTTAAATAGACTTACAAAATAAATTGTATTTGAGAATAAAAGGACTAAGCCATAGCAGTGTCATTTTCCACAGTAAAGGAACAAAAGTTATTTGATGATTTGAACTAAAAAAGAACACAAATCTCAATGGGGAAGAAGGGAAACACAGTAGTAACTTCCTTTAATTAATTTCCCTGTGAACTATGTTACAGCCCTTCACAAGAGCCACTAAGGACCTTTCCATTAAAACTGCACAATACCAAGAACAGAACTGTTTTATCTTCGTTTCTATCTCAGATGTCCAAGACAAGGCAACTAATGGCGACACACTGCAGAGAATGTCTGCTGTGTAATTACTCTGCAACCTAAGGAAGAAAGCCTGTTTGGCTTCAGTGCAAGAGAGGATTTCATCTCGTACACGTGTAATCCCCAGTGAGTTCATGTTTTCAGGCTACAGCAACAACACATGTTTTTGGAGATGCTAGCACTGAAGAACAGCTTCCAGAAGCACAAAAATCGAGAAAGACATGAATCCAGCTGCCAGATTACCAAAGAATCCCAGGGGATAAAGCAAGTGCAAAGGCTACTCAAGCAAGTCTTGGGGAGGAAAGCAACAGCAGAGAAACCTTGACTCAGAAACACATTGTCTTCACACCTACAAAGAGTCTTCACAAAGAATGATTCAGACACAGGGCATTTGCAAACATAATGTATATGCAAACTCTGCTAGCATTTCCAAGACTTCCAATACAAGAAAATATGATGGATATGAATACGCAGACATTTCAATCTGCTCTGTCACAAAAATACAAAGTAATAAAAGCTACAGGATACCAGAAGCCATTATAAGCCCCAACTGTTATCACAGGTGGATCTTTGAAACTAGAGAAACACAAGAAATCAAACAGTACAGTTTTAAAACAAGAACAAAAAACAGCCTAAAATATTTACCCTGCTTACAAGGGCCTTTTTGTTTTCCAAGTATTTTACCTGGTTTTCTAGTACAACTAGCAGCAGGCCTCTGGTTCTCTCATGCTTCTATCTTGACTGTACGCCACTGGTCTTTCATACCCATTGAGCACCAGGCCCCATCCAAAATACTCTATTTCCATGAAGCCAAAAAAACACCAATCCAAACAATTTCAAGATGTCTTTCAAAATGCATATGGTTCCCATATAACTTCAAGACGTACACTGCTAGTAAAATGGGTTTCCACCTATTCATCTGTCATTTGTACCATTTTTCTTGCTTTTGATCAGATGCGTTGTTTACAGCAACCGGGCAGGACGACAATTACCTCAGTAAGGGAGATCTATATGGGATTTGGATATTCCCCAAGGTAAATCCTGGAACAAGAGGCACAGATGAGGCATCGGTGGATTTTCTGTTATACAAGACTTACCCTGAAAAACTGGGAAGTTACACTGCATTACAGGATACAATGCATAAATTGATAAGGATTAGCTTGTCTTCCAGATTCTAGATGGGAAGTGTTTGAGGTTAACAGAGCTCTTATTTGTACATCTGGTTTCAGGTAGCTTCATTAGAAATTAGAAAGCAAGAAACAAATATATATCCTTAAAAATATTAAGTAAACTTCAGAGCACAGCTATCCTCCCCCTAAAAAAACTCTCTCCAGAAGTAAAAACTTCACTCTACTCCTAAATAGCAAGTGTGTACAGTTTATAAAAACAAAAAGCTGTAAAAAACTCCTACGAACTGAGATTTCCTGACAGTGTTTTAATGTTATTATGACTAAGATAATCATGCTCAAAAATACTTAATTTGCTTTACTTTCAAACTTATTTTTCTGTAACATCATAGCCTCTGGCTATGAACTTTGCTCCTATCATCATTTCTCCTGTTGCTCTATTCTAGTTCCTTCAAAGTTTGGTTGGGGGTGTGTGCGTGGGTTTGGGTTTTTTTGCTTTGTTAATAAATACAAATGCAGTCATTTCTTGCGTGCTTTTATTTGGTCTGATAATAAACACATCCTCCCTCATGATCATCTTGCTCCTCAGCTTTGGTGTACACAGCAAAGCTCCCCAACTCCATGCATATGGTGTCTCTGTCCTTGGAAGCGCAGTATGTTACACACCAGTTCAGTCAGCCCTAGAGCGCTTTATCCCACAAACCTTCCTCCTGCAGTGGCTTTGAGATTGTCACCATCAGAACAGTCCTCTTCCTATAGGACAGTTCTATCAAAAGCAACATCTAGCACAAAGGATATAGTAGTACCCCAGCTTCACTCTTTCAAGAGTAAGAGGATGGGCAGCCTACCTAAGAGGGGTGCAGTGGCATACAGCTCTCCTGCTATAAAGGTCAGTTAAAAACTTAGAAACAAACATTCTATTGTAGCAAATGCAGCACTGAAGCAAAAGGGGGTACACTCCAGGCACGTGATTCCTCTGCTGGGAACCTTTGACCAAGGGACATTACAAATACAGAACAGGTGAATATAAGTTGTTGTTTGTTTTTTTTTTTTTCCCCTCAGAACATCAACACTGCAACACCACCTAGAATACCTTCCATCAGGTATGTATCAAAAGCCATCATCAGCCCCATCTCAACAGTAGGTAATTTTATGTTTTTAAAACAAAGCCTACTTTTAAAAAGTTTGATTTGGACAGGATGCTCTTTATCATCATTACTTGCTATATTATTCTTGAAGACTATGACACAGTGATATAAACGCTACAGAACCATATTCTTTTGATGTAAAATATGTATAGTAAATGTCAGGAGTATGACAAGGCCACATTAATTAAGAAAAAACTGTCTTAAAATACACAGCCTATATCTGTGCTTTATTAAGCTGTTGGCTTATTTGAATATCTTAATTAGAACATTTTTCAAATGTTAACAGCTTGTTTCCAGAGTTGGCTTCTGTAGTCAGCAGCAGTTTAAGTATGAAACAGCGCGAGAAAAAGTAATGCAAATAGGGAATGCTACACTTAGGTCACTCGGGGCTTCTGTGCCCAGATGGGGAAGACACTGATTAGATTTTAAGGTCTGAGTGCGGGCACTTTTTTGTTTTATGTTTGTATGATGCTAAGCACAATGATAAGGCCCCATAGGATTGGCGATGATAATACAATATGCAACTTCTCTGTGCTGCCTCACAATAATCCTTGACCTTGAACTTAGCCCTTTATTGTAGCAGGGATACATTAGCCTACGCCATTTGTGCAGTCCTTGACCTCTCTGCCAAGACTGCCAATAAGATTTTCCAGTGAATGCTGAGCGTGATGGCTGGGTTTTATGACTTTCAGTAAACCAAGATCAACATACTCCAGAGTTAGAGAGGCAGATTCTGGTTATTTGTTACACAGAGAACGATTTAGCATAAGCTTACTAAGAGAAGTAACTGATTCTTTATATTCAACACTGAAAACACAAACCTCAGTTATATCCAGAGACATAAAATCCTTGTGCTAATTGCACCAATAATTGCAATATTTGACAACTGTGGTATACTTGGAAAGGTGATTCAAGCAGGACTACTGTGTTCATATCCTATTACTAGGCTCAAAGTGGCCTCAATTATATTGTTTGTCTGAGACTGAACTACTTTATGCTGCTTTTCGACACTATGACTAGTATCTCTGGGGAGTATCATGAAAAGGTCATGTGTATCTCACAAGACTATCCAAAATCCCTAGATTTTTAATAAACACACTAATCCATGCTAAGTAGCTCTCATTCCAGCTACAGTTCTATTTTTAGGTTATTTGTTGTACTTATATAAGAGTGTAATCAGTTTTGAAGTACTTTTAAAGACAGAAAATAACAACTACCTTTGTATGCAAGAGGCTGTTGGGGAAATGAGTTGCTTCTGTTGCACCACTAGCCACCAGCTAATGGAGCTGCAGGAAGGAACGCAGTAAGGTGACCCATACAGTAACTTAAGTTAAAGGCTCCAGAGCGAGCTGGAAATCTCATTGTGAAGCCAATTGGTTGATTTGGCCTCCTGGGAAGCTTAATAAAAACCCTTAAAGGAAAGCAAGCACACACTATTGAAAGAGCACAGTGGAGTATCTCATGTCAGCCACAATCTGATCTAATGGTTTACTCTTCAGTCAATATCTGAGATCTTCCTAAGGATTACCTTTTCCTATTCCAGTATCAAAGGGACAAAAAAACAAATGGCAGATTTGCCCATGAAAAACAGAACAGCCCCTTAAATACTGCAGAATCCAAGTTCTCTGCAAAAGGATGATGAAAGCCATTAGCCATTGCTGTGACAAGGAGAGCTACACATTCTGTAATAGCTGCAGAAAAACTGCAAAAGCATTGTGAATTTAGCATTCAAGTTATGGAAATCTGCACACTATTCTTCCTCAAGATTTGTTCTGGAAAAAAGCCTTTTCCTATGAACCCTGAGTGATGCCCTCCTGTGCGCCCACATTCAGAACAGACTATAAATAATAACAGTAATAAAGCTTTGCAGGTATAAAGCAGGCTGCTGGCATGAACGAAGTGTATGGAAGCATGACTGCTTAAATGCCAGCTAAGGCCAAAACTTCGGGATCTACTACATATGCAATGAAACCGAGTCTTCATCCACAATTACATTTTTGTGATTTATTACAAAGCTCCAAAATAAACTGAAATATTTTTTGTTCAAATTTTAAAAAAGATTCTATTTCAACTGTAACAAATTTGAATTTTCTCTCTTCTCAGGAAAATTTCTGTTTCTCAGCCTCTGAAAATAACAGAATTAAAGGCACACATTGTGTGATATTTTAAAAGTTCCCCCTAGTAATTTTATTTTTTCCTGTTTTGCTAACTCTGCATCTTCTTACTACTGAAGAAGTTTTAAAACAGTAGTGGAAACATACACTATATCAAAGAAAAAAAGTTTAAGAGATGTCAATGTGTTGACATTTTCTAGTTTCCAAGCAGTTTATGTGTAGGTGTTACAGTAAGGAGATTCAAGAGCCCAGGAACTGAAAATCTAGTTCAAACAAAAGTCACTGGATTCAACAGTAGCACATGGGCAGAAAATATCTTGCAGAAACCAAATAGAAGCAAAACTGTGTAAACCAGGAAACACAAAGAGATCACTTGGGCAGTATGTTCTTAACCCTTGTCATACTAGGAGAACTATGAAGACTAGATGTTATCAAAAGATTTGATCATACCATGAGAAAGGCCAGTCTAATTGTACAGACTACTATTAAAGATATATATAATGTATAGTCTTAGTACCTTGCCCAGCGTTGCTCCAAAATAGCATTTGATTTGTGGGACCACAAATTTCTTGTCACTCTAATTTTTCTTATTAACTAGTGATTTTGAATCAGAACAATGTTTCCACAGTGACATTTACCAAAAGAGAATTACAATTAAGCATATTATAAGGAAAAACAAGGTAACAAGTTCATTGCTTAATTACTTAATAGAAAATTACATTTATACCAAAGATATAATGAGAAACTAATGAGTTCCCAGGATAGCTGTAAATTATGATACATTATAGCCTGCATGCGTTTCAGAAGTTCTTTTTGTTTTGCATAATGCTCAGAGAAACACTTAAAACTTAAATCAAATCATTTCCCATAAATTTGCCTCAGCTTTAATAACAGTGATTAAAAGCAAACTTACTCATGGTTAGAAGTACACATAAGAGTACAAAAGCATAGTTCAAAATTCTTTAAATTCTGTAAATCATTAAAACTAAACTTAGCTATGGTTTGAAGTTCATATATTAAAATGAAAACATACTTCAAAATGTCAGTCATATTAAATGGACCAAGCATCTCCAGATCCAAGAAATGCATTAGAATTTTTGGGTTCCTGAAAAATCTCCCTGTCCATTTGGAGCCCACTGGAGGGTCTTAGTTTTGAAGCACAGTCATGGTGAATTGACTAGGTCCACATTTACTACATGAATTACTGCTGCACATTAACTTAGGATTCTATTCCCACTGAAAGCAAGCCCATTGATTTTAGTGAATTTTGAATCTTCATGGGCACACAAAATATCTACCCCTTTCTCCATCTCAATACTTTGTAGGAAATAACTCCATTTTCTGAGGGATTCACATATTTAATGGCTAGTAATTACTCTCATACTAGATTGGTTTGATCTAGGCTTACAAGATATACTTGCATACTTCAGCAGTTGCCCACTCACAATCATAGCAGCTAAAATTACGTAGTCAATGTTTAACCTGTTTATCTCATGGTAATAGCCAGCAAATAACCAGTTAGAATGGTATGCTTGAGTCAAAGTCTTTGGAAATGCATAATATTTAAAGGAGGTGCCTGTGCCTTCGTTAAAAACCCAGATTTAGAAAACTATAAACAGAGGTAAACATTTTTAACAGCTAACCCTCAGCAGACAGCCCTCATTTGAAAGTAATTTATATTTTCTGTAAATGTTAGCCTGTAAAGACCTGATGACATATTGTATTTAGTCTTAGTGAAACATGTTGCAGAAAATCTTGACACAGTTTACTTAACCCCTCTCATATATGTAAACCATATTTGACCTCCTCCAAGACACTTTCAAATATCATATTAATCTTCCCCATCTGGAAAAAAAACCAGCCAGTACTGTCAGGATTAAAACTTGATTATAATTTTCAGGTCTTTAAGAGTACAAAACCAAGAGATGCACATATCTTCAAAAGCTAGTCAATTCAGTTTTGAAACATAATTTATATAAAATTTTATGTCTTTCCATAGCTGGAATTTGATTTTTAAAGAATAGCCTGTAGCTTCCTCTCAAATTCCTTCAAAGTCCAGACCACCAACCAACCACTGCCTTTTCTACATGAAATGAAAAGTTTATGAAAAGCTAGGACTAAGCCTTTAAATGACAATGAAGTACTCCAGGCACTGAGTAGTTTTCAAAAAGCATACCTTTTATCTGAGGGCACTTCTGACAAAAACCCACTGATGTCTCCTCGATGTTGGACTGTACATGTTGCAGAAGACAAGCAAAAATAAAAGACTCAGATGCCTGATAAATTCCATGGAATCTGCAGAGAAAGACAATGATCCCTAAAACTACAATTGCTTATGATGAAATAAGGCTTAAAAGCTGACAAGTATTTCAGAAGAGTTGTTACAGCCTGCAAGCAAAGACAGAGACCCGCATCAGACATAGCAAATACAGAAACCCTCTTTGCATTTTTAGCCTGAACAGCCCCATTTGCCAACAGGCAAAGAAAACAAGATTCAGCTGTGACCAAAAGGGAGCAAAAGAGAGAAGGCAGGCAGGCAGCCAGATGATTTGTAGAAAACATTCTCCACAGTGGAAGTGCTGAAGTCTGCTGAATACACATACCTATGTCCTCAAGTAACCAAGAACAATTTCTTTCCTCAAAAAGCTGCAGATCCCCAAAAACAACACCACACTTCAACACACCTTGCTGAAAGCATGAGCCTACCTCCCCAGATAAAGCTTCATCTGTGACTATCATTACCTCCACCTGAAGTGAACAATTAACCACTCTGCTACACCTTCATTTTGCCCTACTATGGGAGTTGGGCTGTCCTGTGGTAACTTTTGTTTTCACCCAGTAAAAACCATGCAGTTACTTGTTGTTATTATTTATAATTGTTGATTAAGCAAGCGAGGACTGAATGCTAGTTATGTTAGTGTAGCATGTGACGCTTCTCAGCCCTGCACTGGTTTCAAAACCAGTGTCACAGAGTAAAAGCTCTCTCTGCAAATACATCTCATGTCCTTGAAAGCTTCTCTTCCTGAACCTTAACATCCGCAAACCGCCATGGCAATGTATGCAATCAAAGAACAAACTTCCTCTCTTGCTATCATCACTGTGGCCAACTTAAGGAAAACTTTATGATACAAACACCAACTTTAGATCTCAGTTTTGTCTGTCTCAGTGAATCTGTGCCCTTAGACATGGACTGTGACCTCTGAATCTACCCAAACCTTGCAGACATAAGCCAAAGCCCCAAGTCAACAGAGCACAGATTTAGCTTTACATCAACATGACTTACATTGTTTACCTAAAATTTGCAGAATAGGAATGGTCTTCAGAAAAAAAAAAGATGAGATTTGGTATAAAAGACTATGCCTCCATCTGGCATCTGATTTCACAGAGAAGAAATCTGGACAATGTCTTAGAAGAATAATAAAGATTAACAGTTCAGCATTAGGCATAAAATGCTCTGCTGGGACTGTGTTCACGCCTGTTGCTCTATGTTTCAAGTTAACTTGATTTTGAAGCAATGGATGCTCTCCAAAGATTTACATAAATAACAAATACAGTGACAAGTACAGATTTCCTGGAGTGTTTTAATTTAACATTAACCAGATGCCTTTGCAATAAAGGGTGAATTAAAAGTCTGGTGCCTTAAAGCAGGGAAACCATTTACAATTGGGAACTTCCTATCTAAAAAGAATATGCCCCAAGAGATTCATATGTTGGCTTGTAAATATTCCACATGGCCAATATTTAAAATGCTTTTAGCCAGGTCAAGCCCTATGGTACATTCATCAGTCATAGGTATGAAAATCTGGTTATTAGGTTCCCCAAGGAATATGTATTTATTAAGTGTTCACATCAGCATAACCTGCTGGGCCTCCTCAGGCACAAAGTCTATTGAAACAAATAGAATTCTTCCTGGAGAAGGTATCCTGAAGAAGGCATGCATCTATTTAGTTAGCTATCAAGTACTCTGATGGCTCACTTTGCACACACATCTCACAGTGCTCCACAGTGGTTGGGAGCTCTGGTTAAATGGGAAAGCAGAAGTAAACTGAAATTCATACTTGGAAGATCAGATGCAAGAGCAGGGCCTGGCAGAGACACTGTTGGGGGCCCAATCTGATGGGTCATGTTTTCGCACAAGACCAAAGGCAAAAACATTTCAGTCAACAAGACTTTCAAGGGCAAAGGTAGGGATGAATTTTCATACAAGGAGATATAAATAGTCTGGTCTAGGCAGGCATTACTTTGGAGATACATCTTTCCTTTCACATAGCTCTCTTTATGTGATTACAGTTTTGGCACCCTCCTAAATATTTTCAAATCAGACTAGTCAGGTTTTTGCACAGAAAGTCAGGATATTATACACTGAAAAAGGGGCATCATATTTTAAGGTTCATGTAATTCATTAAGAACCAGTGACCTCGTGGAAAAAAGAAATGTCAGAATTTTCCATTTAGAAACCATTACAGAATATATTTAATAATGGGATGCAGGCAAATTGTTTCTTCTCCCCTCTAGAAATGCATGAGAAGTTATTCCAATACAAAATTATTTCATCATAACCTTAATCTGAAGTTCTGGTTTCTCAGATTGTACTTTCTTCTGTTTAGCACATTACCTATACATTTTACTGGTCTTGCAACATTTAAGCCATACACTGAATCTCATTTTCATCATTCCTGCTTAGTCCATGTGCTAGAAAATATTTTTTAAAGGTTCCACTACAGGATTTTTATACTTGCTGAGGTTTAAGGTTGTTTAGTACAAATATTTGGTAGGGTTTTCATTACTTAGGGTGTGTTACTCAGTTCCTTTGTTAACTGTATACAACTGGCCAGCCAATATTTTTCAAAATATGTTTGAATGCCCTTGGATTCACACAAAGTCCAAGTTAACGTCTAGTGTGGGAGCAAAGATTAAATTGTAAGTCCTGCCTTGACATTTTAGGTGTAACCTCATTTCTAGTGAAATATGAGACACATATTACATAAAAGCACATTTTTCATAAAAGCTTCTACTATTTTAAATGTCATTATTTAGTATTTCAGAGTTAAAAGGTGGGAATCAGTAAGTATTTAGCACGTACATGGACAAGAGAACAAACAATCCTACACATCATTTGTCAGATGCTACACAAGCTGTTGAAATACTTGTGCTTATAATTTTCGTTGTTCTGTGTTGGATACTGAAGGCTGGACATTCCTCGCTACAAAATCACTACAAAAGTAAGGTAGGGACAGAATTCTACCATGGAGGACAGAATTCTTTACTGCCCCTCAGTATGAAATTGCACCTCAAATGCTGAAGCAGAAACTTGAACTCCATCAACTTACTGTTCCCTGTCAGCCAGGTTAGTTGAGACACATTGTGCACCAAAGCCATCTTAAAAGGATACTTGTCAGCTTCGTTAGGTCTGACTTTGTGAACTGTGTAACCTACATCTGAGGTCCCCCAAACTGTGTTAAGATGTGAAGCATAAATGTTCTAATGAAAGAATTTTTTTTCCTGAAGTTTTGTACAGCTCATGAAGGATCTGTAAGATTCTTTCATCCTCCAATATAAAATGAATTGAAGGGTATGTCATATATATAAGAACATCAAAATGAAAATGTAATATAGGTAAAGTGTGATACTTTAAAAATACCTATTCGAATAATTTTAATGCTATATTCTTGGAGACAGTTGTTCATACAGTGTATGGCAAGGGGTTTAAAACTGTTTATGTAGATATGGCTTATAAGTCATTCACACTAATATTTGCTACAGGTGCTCTAGGAGATTAAAATATCTGAGAGACGAAATCCCTTTGATTCATCATGTACTTACGACCATTAAGAAAACTATGTCACAGCTAAGTTTTACTACCACCAGGCTCGAAGTATTTGCAAAGACAGTTAAGAAAAATGCCTTTAATAAGTACAATTTAAAATTTCTAATAAAACCTCATTTCTGCCTCGTTATGGATCATTTGTATTAGTATACAGCAGACTAAAACCCAGAGCACAAAGCAGCCGAATATGTTATGAAAAATGTCTTCAAGAAATTTAAATGTTTTTGATAATAATAATTTGGTTAGTATTATTCTGAGGTTACAGCTCTTCAACTAAATCAGCAACCTACCAAAAATCTGTGAAAGTCTGCAAAAGCATATAGACCTGATTCTGTTTTCGTCTGCAGTGTGGTAAATCAGGAGTAAGCCCAATGAAAGCACTAAGGTTGCACTACTGTAAAACTCATATAAGTGAATGGAAAATCAAGGCAATATTGCTACTGAAGTGGGTAGTTTTCTTTCCAGAATGCATAGCCTTTAAGTTTCTGACACGTACATGTGAAACGGCAATGATACCTAATTTTTTAATCCTTTGATCACATCATGAATCTACATTCTCACAACAGAATAAATGCCCACAAACACACATGTGGATATTTTCTGATGTCTGCAGATTTCAGAATAATGGAAAGTAGACAACAAGCTCTTGATTTAAAGGTCATTGAAATAAATGGAAACATTCATATTCCTTACAAATGAAATGTTTCCCATTTGAATTACAGACATGGAGTAAGAAAATCTGATCTAGTGTGGCCTTTTGTAAATTATCAGTGCATCCCATGGCAGATCTGTGAAGAACTGGGTGCTACTTCTCCCTAGGTGACTTGGAGCTGGCTACTATGGCAAACAAGTACTGCCCATATTTGAAGAGTCAAAGGTACTTTTTGTTTGCCCTCTGTGTTTGCTCTGTAATGCACATAGAGGAAGGAAGATGGAGGCATTTCTGTAGGCATTGGGAAATTACATGAGCTACAGTGGTCTAAGAGCTTGCTCCCTGCACAGGACTCCATTTACTTCACTAAAACTGCAGACACCTAACAAACTGATCCTTAAGACACACCTTTCTAAAAAAAACCTTTCCTCCCACACAGTGTCAATCAGCTGAATGGTGATGCAAAGAATTTTCCAGGAGAGTTTAGTTTAAAGGAATGACTACACCCTCCAGCTTGCCTTTTTATCCTTTAGAGAATTACTTATTTGAAATTCTGCCTACTGAACTCATTCTGCTGTCCCTACATTTTGAGACAATTGTGTAACCACTTCAATTCAATAAATTGATTTCTTAACAGCCAGCTAGGAAATCTCATGGCCCGTTATGAACTCGCAAAAAAAGTCTCCTATGTAGAAACCAGGTCACCTGGAGCATCAGGTACTGATTTAAAAACAGAAAAACATCACAGTGCTTAGTTTTCCAAATTTTGCAAGGCTGAGTTATAGCTCCAAAACTCAGAGAGACCTTCTTCAAAGGCTGTCTCAAAAAGACAATGCTGCCCATCTGAATGGGAAATACATGCCCTGTGTTTCAGAGGAAGAGGGTACCATGTGTGCTGGAAAGATTAAATTAAAAAGTCTTCATTGAAGACAAGACCGTAAGTGGCAGTGTGGCTCTGGCCTATTCCACCTTACAGAGCAGGCTCTGATCTGCGCTTCACAGAATAAAAGAGCAAGTATCTCTGAAATGCACTTGAGCCTCTGTTGGTTAAAAAGCTCTGAAAAGTCAGACAACATGGACAAAACCCAAGAGCATGTTCCTGTGTATACAGCAACTTTCCAACACTCCATTAATTATACAGACTGTGAAGGTTATGCTTTCTGCTGATCCATGACTCGTCACTACTTAGCATGACATGGAAAATACAGACCACCTGGAAAATTCACTCTCACAGAAGACAGTAGAAATGAACAGGCCTTTTAACAGGTTGGATTTAGAAGTTCTATGTGGCTTAAAATGAGTGTCCTAATGAATAAGATGTAAATTAAAGAAACCCAACAGGAACAACAGAAAAGTAGGGGGGTTGGAGTAGATGATATTTGAAGGTCCCTTCCAACCCAAATTATTCTGTGATTCTATGAAAAGTAAAGAGATAGTGAAAGAATCATCCTCCTCAGAGAAAGCTTTATAAACAGAGTAGTTTCTGGAAAAGAAGGTTTGGAAGCATACATAAGGAATCTGCCTAGTGTGGTGAGGGGAATAGTGTTTTGCCTACACGCTGTGGTAAACAAAAAGGATTTAACCAATTGACTATCTGGCTTTAGCATCAACCTCTTATTGTAATGGAAACAGCTTGCAAAACCCTGAACATACAGAGAGTGCAGGCTGATGCCTACAAGTTTCAATAAAATAGTCAGTACTGCTGTATCTGAGAACTGAATATTTGTCTAATGACAGAATGCAATAAATTGTTTCTCCCCTTGTTTAAGAAGGATTGTGAAGAATGGAATGTGAGGTGTCCTTATTTGTCCTATCAGGCAATTTGCCAGCATGCTTGGAGTATTTAACACAGTAGTCACTGGCTTTCTGCTTTGTAGAAACATAAAAAGTTTCTATAAATGAAGTTTTTATAAAGAAATATATACATAAACATAAAAAAGACTTGTGATAGACTAGAAACCAATTTTTCTATGTTTTCCAGCACTAAGTAGTCTTTACAAACTGATCCACTTGCTCTGTTTTCATAACACTAGTTAAAAGTAAAAGACCTGCCTAGTACTTCAACACATCAAGTACTAGGTGAGAATCAGGAAGTAAAATCCCGACCCAGACTTCTTAAAGAACTGGAATTGGAGCATTTCCATGCAGCTTAGATTCTCATTTCTGTGAAGTGGGTTTCCAGCCCTTCTGAATTTCCTGATTCCTACAGTCTTGCCTTTTAAACCCCACAAATTCACAGTTGCATGAAACACTTTAACTTAAGTCAAAACCTAATTATATGGTTCAACCTAGATTAATTCTGGACAAACACAACCCCATCAGTTAGTTCTGACATTTTTTGCCTATTAGGAAATCAGTTGCCTGCCCATATAAAAGTGCAATTCTATTTTCTGTCATTAAAACTTATGTACTGTCAAACCGTACTGATTATCATTGAAAGTTACTATGGAAATAATATTTTGAAAAGTAAGGTATGTACCAAGTAAATCTCCTGAAATTGTGATCCAATCCTTAGTATGCAAGGATTGTTTAACAATATTCTATTAAACAATATATAAATATTATTTATATATTGCTAGAAATATAAAATAAATAATACAAAAATAAATAGTATTAAAATATTATTTAACTATATTTTGCTTACTAGGAAAAATACGTGTGAATTTCTTATAGAAACTATCTCCAAGACAAACATAGTTATGTTACATAGGAACAGCAAGTTCAGCAAGATATAGTCATATTTTTAGTTGTTTATCTTTAAGAGCCCTGGTATATCCATCTTCTGTGTAAAACTGCTCTTGGCAGCATACAAACTTTGGTGCTCCCAGCAAATATGACTTATATTAAGTTGCCATTATTGAAGAGACTCAAAGCTGAAGAATGGATATAGAATGAAATAAAACCTAACAAAGATACTGTATATTCGAACTAAGGAGCAACAGCCATTTCAGATATTGCTGAAATTTTCCTATTTCAGCACTTCATGCCACTAAATTCCACTTTTCTTATATTCTCTCAAGCTGGAATTGTGTTTAAAAAGCTACTGACTTTCCAGAAAATATAATAAGGGAAGGGAAATTTTGATACACACAGAAAATGCCAACAGCAGCAAAATTTGCATAATTAATAACTAAAAAAAATAAATATTAAGCTTTAGTAAACTTAACCCTAGGAGAAAAAAATTTCTGCCGAATATAAAGGTTAGAGGCATTCCCTTTCCTGGCAGCATCATACTGCTCTGTGCATTGGTGAGAGAAGAAGCACTATTGTTCCAGGTGTCTATCAGAAGAGCCATGTCAGTCAATGTGATCCTGACTGCTGGCTGATGCCCCTCCAGTTTACTTGTATAAACAGGACTTTGGCCACAATCACTGCCTGAAACACAGGTCAGCTCTATTGTACTGGTACACAGGGCATGAAATGCTTTCATTCCTGCATGCTGGTGTTCTTAGTGTAGCAACAGAGAAAGGTGACTCGTTATGTTGATTTAGAAAACAGCATGAAAATAGCATGACCATTTCAGCTTTTAAAAGGTGAAACACGCTGGCTAACAAACACTATTTGTGCACATGTAATCAGAAGTGTTCTCTCGAAGGTCTTTCAAATGCACCACTTCTGAGAAAGACTAAATTTAACTGTTTTAACAATACTTGCACTTTCTTTCCCTTTAGGCTGAGCAGCAAACCAGTTTCTCCATCTCCTGCGCATGATCAACTCAATGACCCACCAGTAGAAGACTGTTTGTAAAATGCCTGACTTTAATGCTAATTGCTGATCTCTTCACTTATATTTTCCACCTGAAAATGGCAAACATCATATAAGAACTGACCTAATAAAGCACTTCTGGAAAGCCACACTGAAACAAAAACTTCCCCTGGGCTGTGCCTAGTTTGTAGATAGAAAAACTCAAGCCAAGAGGAAGCAGGTTCACAGAGTTTGTCAGTCTTAAATCTGGAATTAAACTTTAGGGTCAGAAATCCATGCCCATGGACATAGATGTTAATATTTCACAGAATGCAGCTCAATCCACTTCTGTTAAAACACGATTGGCCCTGTGTTCCAGGGACGCACTGTTCTCTGAGAGACAAGTGCCAGCTAAGAGCCGAGTTTTGAATAAGCCTGGTTCAGGTATTTTCTCTTGAAAATTACATGGCATTTGCCTTTATCGCTGCAGCTGCATTGGCTTGAACTTCACAGGCAGCGCAGAGCCCTGCTCTGGGGCCGACCCCGGGGAGTTCCAGCCATTTCGCTAGACAGCCACTAGATGTCACTTCATCCAGAGCTTTTCCTCGCCCGAGTTTCATTCGCGTCAGTAGAAAACGTCTGAATTTCGTTCCCATTTAAAACCGTTTCAAATAAGAACTGGTGATGTTGATTAATATTTTACCAAATTTAATGATTATGATTATGCCATGTTCCAGAATCTGAGCTCTTAAAACACCACAGCAAAGGTTAAATGATCCCCTTTATTCATAAACCGTAAGTGTTGTCTAAATTAGCCAATCACATTTGTAATTTGTGATGGGCATTCAGCTAATTTGCACTTATGCTTGTTTGGTAATTCTGTTACAACTTCAGAACTACAGAACTGGGAAACACTTGGCCCGGGGCATGCAGGGGCCACACTGCTGACGAGTGTGGTGACCTCGGAAGTAAAACATGAAGGCTCAGCTACCAGTTCTCATTCTTCTTTTGTTCAGTTCACGTAATGAGTCAGAAACGAGGCACCGGAGAATGAAAAGCAGAGAAATGAACAACACCCTGACAAAAAAGCAGTGCCACTCACAGAGCAGATGGTGTCATTTTGGCCTGCCGTAAGTCACAGAGATGCTGTCAAGTGCAGGATTTATGGTTTAAAAGCTCCATATATTTTATCCTCAGAGTGATAACTCTCAGCTCTCTGATACTTTTGACTTTGAACTTTGACTAAAATTTCACCCTTGCAGTAGGTGACCCAGTTTGAAAAGTGTCTCCTCTAAGGCCAGAAAGCTTTGCACAATTTTGGTACCAATATTAAAAAAAGATGAAATCAAACTAGAAATAACAATCAGGAGAAAGGTGAGTCCATCTGACCAGGGGATCTCTAACAATTTCTTTGCTTACCCTACAATACAAAGAGTATGCTTGTTTTCTTTAAATACATCAGGGTGAAGGGTAAAAAACCTAGCAGAGAAGCAGCTATGAAAAATGTTCCCAACTTGGAGTAGGGGTCAGCTGAGAAATCAGAAGGCTTCTCCCTGGCAAGCCAGTTAAGTTCCTCCCAGGAGAGTGCAAGACGCAAGAAACCTTACTCATTATTAAGCAGACTTTGATAGTTATAGATAGGAGAGGGATAACACACAAATGCTGGCAGGGGTCCAGAGGCATCATCTAGACTGTACCTTTCCCTTATGACAGCTTAGCCACCACTATGAAGGAGATATTTATTACTAAGATGTGGGGCTGGCAGACAACAGAAACATAAATTATTTGGAGAAATTCTAAGGGCTGTAGAATAACCAAAAGACATGCAGAATGAAGAGATCTTATGTTGCTTTTATGGTTTATTCCAAACTGCTGTGCACTTCAAAGAAATGACTATGCTAACTCTCACAGGGTGTTAGTTCCACCCTAACAGCTGAAAACTCCTTTCTAAAGACTTAATTGTTTGTCTGCCTCAGTTCAGCTGTTTATTCTAGTTTCTAGTAATTAAGATTGCATTTCATGATTTTTAGCCTCATTAATGTTTACAGTTTTGTCTGCTACAAAACATATATTTGTCATTATTTTAATTAAATTATTCACAAATGGCATTGGTTCCACTTCAGATGCATATATAATGAGAATAGGACCAAGCAGATGTATCATTCATCATAAATTTTGATGTATTTATTCTGTTAAGTGGAGATATATTGGAGATTTACATGAGATGCAAATCCTTCTAATTTATCTTCCTGCTTCTTTAAAAAGAATACTTTCTTCTTCAAGCTGAAACAAGGATATAATTCTTTATTCATCTTTACACCTCATTTCAGACAATTTTTTCCAGCGCTGCCATGGTTCTGAAAGCCTCCCTGCCCAGATGCCTTGGTGTACTGCAAAACACACAGAATGATGAGGCAGCTGCTTTTCTCCCTAGTGCTGCCACATGCACGTCGTCAGCACTGCAGTACAAAACAAGATTATGTCTGGTATTCTATCCTGTTACAATGCCATCCAGAGCACACCCCAACATATGTACATTTTAATTCTTCTACATTATTCCTTGCAGCCAGAAGATTGTTCTGATCACACAGTTGTAAAGCAATAGGCCAAATTCAGCTGTCCCACTGAGGCCAGTAGGGCTTATCCAATTTACACTGCTGTAACTGAGCCATTTCAAACTCACACCAGGGAAATAAAGCAAAATTCAGCCCACAATCCAAAAGGCAAACTGTTCTGGAACATTTTCTGCCCTGCAAATTCATCCTCTTACTGGTGCAGAATAAGATGCCATGCTTGGGTGTACTAACCTCTCCCCACAACAGAGCCTGCTTTGGAGGACAGAAAAAGGAGCTGTAGCAAAGCTGCAGTTAAAAAGTCAGTTTGTACATTGGCTTGCTCATTTATTGTAGAACTGGAACAGAGCATCAGAAAAGCTTCCCACCTGCACAGTCAGAATGTGACGCAGCGATTTACAGCTCTTTGAAAAGTGGGGGACGGACTGCCATAGAAATAAACTGAAGTATGATCCAAATTTAAAATAACATGGAAAGCTACATCTTGAAAGGCTGAATTTGAAAGTGTTCCCTTTCCTGTCTCAGCACACACTAAAATGCTTTCTGTTATAAATAAAACTATATTTATAAAAGGAACTTTTTTTGTTCCTTCTTCCTCCTGACATTCTCCTTTCCAGTTTAGGTCCAAATAGCTGCAACAAAACCTCCAGACACAACCCAAAGCACCAGTCTAACTGGAGAATGGAGATCAGATTGCTTTGTTGTGGATTTAGTTAAAAGATTTGCTTGTCAAGAGTTCTTGCAGCACAAAACCCAGTGTCCAGATACAATAAAGATGGGCTTTAGCACAACGTTAATATGCAGTGGATCTATGGGAACCTGACTTGCCAGTATAACTGAGGTGCCATCTAAA
Source organism: Psittacus erithacus (assembly GCA_009867235.2). Lineage (NCBI taxonomy): Eukaryota > Metazoa > Chordata > Aves > Psittaciformes > Psittacidae > Psittacus > Psittacus erithacus. The sequence continues at coordinate 26,973 of WYDI02024485.1, read as the reverse complement.
ATTATTACATGGTTGTTGAGTTTTTTCATTAAAATTGATCATTTTCATTGATAGTGGCTTGTCAGAGGGAGGAGAGGAGCAAGAATAATAGCCATCACTATGGATTAAGGGTACATACACATTTACATGCATCGCCTAAAAAATGACAACATAAAGCAAAATCAATCCAGACATCTACAAATTCTAGGTAACACCAAAATTTATGGCAGACTCTTCATCTTCCTGATACCACATTATTTCCACAAGTGATGAATGAAATGTACCTTCTACAATGATAACTTATTCATTGCATAATTTAGCTGCAAAATCTCGTGCATTTGTCTGTTCACTTTTCACTTAGCAGGGCAGTTATCCTGTTACCTGCTTTCTCCATATATTCCTGTGTCCAGTAACCTTTGCTATTCCACTTCTGTACTTATTGATAATCACCGTGATCAAGGATGCTAGAAGCACCTGTGGCAACCTGCATGAAATTTAGGATAGAAGGAACATCTGAGAGCCCTAGTAGGAAAGGGGTCTGGGGCCAACAATGGGGAGCACTGGTTCAAACACAGGAAATTTGTAGAAAATTAGGGAGAACAAATAGGAGAAGAGCTATCAATTCTCTGTTTCTCAGCCATGTATTTCGGATACCTTCTCTTCTGATACAACTGGAAAGTATGAATCATTGCTATTTGCAAATCGCATTCCGTACAGGTTGGAATTCATTTTGGAGGGAGTTGCAGAAATTCAACCTTCTTTCCACAGATCAGTCATCATCAGATCATCCTCAAATATTTGTATCTTCATTTTTATGACTGTTAAAATGCTTCCTCAGTGATTAATTAGGCCCTACATATTGACAATCAGGGTTTGCTGGGTAGTATTTTATTCTATAATAGACACACTGTTGACAAATCATGATGCACAACTGAAAAGGAATTTTTTTCACATTTGCTTACTAATCCTTGTCTCTAAACTGGAGAGGCATTGGTGGATGGACCACTCGATGGATAAAGAATTGGCTGGATGGTTGCCCTCAAAGAGCTGTGGTCAATGGCTCAGTGTCCATATGGAGACCAGTGACAAGTGGCGTTCCTCAGGGGTCAGTGTTGGGACCAATGCTGATCAACATCTTTGTCAGTGACATGGACAGTGGGACTGATGCACCCTCAGCAAGTATGCTGACGACACGAAGCTGTGTGGTGTAGTCGACACACTGGAGGGAAGGGATGGCATCCAGGGCAGGGGGGTTGTTTCCACAAAATCACCATGTCTTTTCCCTTTTGCAAAAATGAAATCTGCCTGTTAGTGGAGGCATTAGCCATTTTGTTCTAAGAGTTGCTACAGCCTGTGGTTTCTCAAGGAAAAGTTACTTCTGTTCTTTCTGCTCTCTTTGTTGTTTCCCTTAGAAGAAAACTACGTAGCTGTTCTTTGTGTTTGCTTAAACAGAGGAGCACCTGAACTGAAGGAAAGGAGCATTCAGTAACAAGCATAAAAGGATTCAAGGAGATAGCCAAAGTCACATGGCCTGACAGGCCTCATGACACTCAGTCTTACAATGCTTGTTTGTCTTATCCATTGCTTCTCTTGAGATTTTTCTTCAAATCACACACAAATGAACTTCCATCAGTTCACTGCTCCTAGGAGGGGTTGGTGTGAAATGGTAGCTAAGACCTGCTGTTGTCTAGATCTGCTGTCACCTGTTCTGATGGTGGGACAACAGCCTTCAATTAGATCTGTGATGTGAGCAGCTTTTGCTGTCCTCACTCTGCTACAGCCTGCTGGTTAAATTATTTTTTCAGAAAGCTTATGGCAAGTTGTTGACATATGAGCATATCAAAAGGTCAAAATTTGGCTTCCGAAGTCTATAGTAATAACAGTTAATTCTTACATAGTGCACTGCAGCTATATAAGTACTTTACAAGGGAATGTCAGTATTACTATTCCCACGTGACAGACAGCAAAACAGACGGAGCATGACTATGACTGAGCCAGGAAGCGAACCTGTACCTCTGGCTGAGTGCCCTCTCCATGCTGCATTTGAGTATTAGTTAAGGCAGCAGTTAAACACTGCCCAGCAAATCACTGGTGTAGAAATATTTATAGGCCACAATTCAGCATAAGCCAGCACACTGCCACTGGCTTTATTAGATTTACATTTGCCTATACCACAGACAATGTGAGCCCTTGATCCTCGGAAAGTGTGGTCCTTAATTTGACAGCAGTCAAGTGCAATACAGTAAAGAGCATGAGGCAGGAAGAAGAGATGACTTTGAGAGCCAGGCAATTCTATCTTTTTAAGAGAGGAAAATAGCTTTCAGCAGTACACACAGCCACAATGGGTTGGCTCCAACTGGCTCCAGTCAGATCTTGCTCAGAGATTGCTTGGAGAGAGGGGATACGCAAAATCACTCTGCAGCGAATGAAGGGCAACACTACAATAAACAGCTGCCTCCTGCCAGTCTCATGGAATTTCTTTTATGCTTCTAGACAGTTTAGAGCTGTGACAGGGCACAAGTATTAAGAGACCAAAACTCTGCTATACATCAGTAAAACATAATTCAGCACATTTTATATTTAGGGGAATTTTATCTTCACTAACTAATGACTCACATTTGAAAGAGAGTGGTGCAGTCCTACTACACCCAAAGCCTTCACCTCTCTATTTCAGAGATCTGATTGTGCTAATCATGCCATTTGCTTGAAAATACTGATTTTCATGATATAACCACTCATCTCCTATACATAGGACTGGAACTACCAACTCATTTCATACAAGCCACATGACAGCAATCAGGAAACATAAACCCAGAGGTTAAAATAGGATAAGAAACTGGCATTTAGATCATAGTAAGGACTGCTTTCAGAGCACAGGGGCTGACAATCAGATTCAGAACAATTGTTCTGATCACATAACAACAGATTCTCATCTTCAGTGTGAGATTTCAGACCATAACGGTACGTCTGGTTAAAATATCCTGAATTAAGCACCTGAACCAGGTCCAAAATGTGATGTGACTGGCTTCACACGACTCCAAACCCCTTAATGTAATACTTACAGCGTATTTTTTGGCCGGGAACTAAGACCACACGAGGGCAGTGTAGGGGGGGAGTAAAATCCAGGGATACGAATTAAACTATAAACCCAAGTTTCCTGCGCCTTCATGAAATGCAGAGAGGTAGAGCTGTGTGGCCTGCATTTATCCCACAGACTAGAGGAAAAAGTTTAACACTTCTGTTCAGCCTCCACTTTTATTTTTTCCCTGTCTTTTCTCCCTCCTCACATTTTATTTCCTTCTCACCTGCTGTGAATATTCTCTTTGTTAGAGAGGTGGCTTTAAAGTTCCTCAGAGATTGAGACTACAGTGCACTTTGCTCTGCAAACATACAGTGATTCAGCTCCTAACAGGAGAGAAACAGGAAGAGAAATGGAAAGTGATACGACAAGCCTGCAATTTGGAGAGGTGAACACTTTGTGCTGAAAGTCTTCAGAACTGTGGTCAAATGCCCACAGATTGTCTCATCTGAACCAAAAGGCAAGTTCCCCTGGGAAAGCGAACAAAAGCAATGTCCTTCTCTTAGCCAAGTATAATTTTCATATTATTTCCCTAGGCCAGGAAGTGTATTCTTCAGAAACTCTCAGCTAAGCCCCTTTTCTCCTCAAATCCTCTGCAGGGTTCATTTCTGTAACTCACTGGGACAGCTTTTCAAGAGCTTTTTCCAAGATGAAAGAATTATTAAAATCCTTTATCTCAGTTCTACTGTGAACATGCTTTTAATACACACAGTATGTACTTGTGTAAACTTGAGAGTATTAGTCTTCATTGTACTTGACTGATCATTTAGCTCTTCTATAATCTTAAATAGATAAGTCTCCTAGGGCATAGTTGCACCATTCTGCAATTTCTTCACTTGGTTGCATAAGCAATTGATTATTTTAAAACTTATATTGCTGTCCCATGTAGTTAGATGCAGTGATAAACAGAAGAGGTCTCTCTCAGATCTTTAAGGAAATGTACCATTTTCTAATAATCACACTCAGTATCCTGTTCAAAGATGGATTTTTATCCTTTACACACTTCTTCTCTTACTCTGCAATTCTCACTAGAACATAGAATCATCTTCTGTTTCAACACACATTACATCCCCTGTATCATCCAGCCACAGCTGTGACCCTCTATCCTTACAGAAAGCAAGAAAATTAAGGTAGAACATTCCTGTCTGCAACCCAGGTTGATTTGCTTCCACAAAATCATGCTTTTCAGGGTATTCTGTCATGAAATCCTGAAAAACAGTCTTAAAATATTCTCAGTCACAAATAATGGTAAGATAACAACCCCACTAACTGCTTCTGTGTATCATATAAATCCCTTTCCTTGAACAGTGGTTTTATATTTGTCCTTGTATCTGACCAGTTAAGATCTCCCATGTTAGGGCTTCATTTTTATTTCCATTTCCTTCAAAATTCATATATTATTATATGGATTTGTTTTCCTGTATGAGACCCAGTATGTTGAAGACTACTGAATAGATTTTTATCTGCACACCAGCTTATGCATCCTTGGTCATAACAAGAAATCTCATCTCCCTCATTTGCAATTCCTTATTCTTTCATTTGGCCATAAAGCCAGCATCAAAGCAACTGTTCATTATAGGCAAAATACTGGTCTCTTTTAGGGAATGACAGATCAGCCTTTGAGTTACAAATGGCCAGGAGATCTGGGCCTAAATCTTTTCTGTCTTCTGTCTCTGATAGTTTGCTATAATTTGAGAGAAGCAGTTCTGCTGAGTTTGGGCAGACAAATGTTATGGTTGTCTCACAGAAAGAACAATATTTAGCTCATAATAGAGGCTTGTTATTTTACAGTTAAAAAAAAAAGCCAATTCTGAGATCCTGTCCTAGATGCCTAAATGCATATGTGACTTATTTATATAGTGTATTTTGTGTATTTTGGCACAAGAACATGGTACAAAATGATCTTATTTAGCAATATTTTTAAGAACATGTAATTTTGAAAACCCAGCCATTCAAAAATGTGACACAGTTGTGCCTTCTGTTGAAGAGTATATAAAATTGAGAAATACTTGTGATATCTACTGTTTCTAAGGAGGAAATCTTCATTAATACCTTTTTTCCATTTTCATTTTATAAAATAGTTGATGCCAAACTGGAACCCATCATCAAGTAAGGCGAAGTTGGGTAAGCACATGGTTTTTGTATATAATAAGTACATTGTGGTCCAAATTCTACTCAGACTGAAGTTGTTCTACTAACCTGCTTTTTCATACAGAGGTTAGAATGAAGGCTTAAAATCGGCATAAGATCCCTTGTTGCTTATGAATGAGAACATTAGTGAAAAGATTAATTGGTTCATATGAGAGGTTTAGGAATCTACTGTTATTATTAATATCCAGGGCTGGTCCTTCAAGTCAGAAAGAACTCGCTTATCCTGGGAACCAAATATTGCAGTGTTGAGTCTCCATTATCTACTGCATCAGAATGAGAACTGGAGTGTTATTGAAATGAAGGAAAAGGCTGTGGATTGTTTCTGTTTGGATAAAAAACTGCTGATTTTCCTCAGTGATTTAGATGTTTATATTCTACTGAAAGCCAAATGAGAATCTGTAATTCTGCTAAAATTGTTAATGATGTACTTGCTGTGTTTCCCTGTTTCTTACACCAGTAGATTTCTGTGTTTTCTTTTGAAGTTCCGTATATGATATACAAAGTAAAAAAAATCCAAAATGAGAGAGAGCTAAATGCTGTTCAGGTACCATCCTAAAGCTGTCTGTAATTTTAAACATTCAACATCATGTTCTGACACCAGTGAATGGATACTTTGCAAGACTGGCTAAAACAGATGTTGAAAAAGGAAAACTAGTAACCATTTAACAGTGCAAAAGGGCTCTAACATGATTCAGAGCCTGCGGCAAATGTGGTATGATTGGTTATTTGTTGTGTCTGCCAATTAAATAAAGCTCATCAAATTATTCATAGCAAATAAAGTCTGTTGCAAAATGAACCCATGTTACTCATAGCAGACTGTTCAAAGTTGCTTCAATTTCTGTAAATGCATTTTTTTTTTTGCTCTGGTAGCGATTAGGAGACCATTCACAAGGGTCAGCAGTCCCCTTGACTGGTAATGTGTACAATATGGTTTTTTTGTTCTTTCCCTTGATGATAAACTTTGACATTTTGGAGGGAATTGATACTTACCTATTTGTAAAGAACACTGCGCTTTCAGTACAGTTTCACAAGAGGATAAATAAAAAAGAAAGAGCACCAATACATCCTAACAGCACTAAGAATAAATCCCAGCACTGCATAGAAGCATGATAATAATTTCAGGTAACAAGTAATGAACTGAACACTTCTGGTATAAAAGCTTCAGTATTTGGAAAAAGAACTGTAGGAATGTAGAGTTCTGGTACCAGTTACACAACTGACAGACACTAGATAGTCATATCCAAGTTCACCCTGAACACCTGAATACAGCACACTGAACATAGTACACTGAATATAGCACCTTTATTCTAATGCATATAATACTTTAAAATCCACAGTTTAAAAACCCTCTAGGCAAGTCATTCAGGTGCTATACAATGAGCAGAGCACTGGACACCAAGGATAAAGCTGTAGCTAAACAGCACAATAGGAAGATAAGGTCTGTAAAAGCCTCTTGCTTGTATTTTACACTATCTCAGGTTTTCCCTCACTTTTCAGGCAGAGTATGGACCTTTTTCAAAGAAGCTATAACTTAAATAGAACAAAGTACAAAACCTTAAAAAACCATGCACAGGTTTTCTGGAATAGTTTAGCAGACTTCTCAACAATTTTCTCTCTTCTAGAAAAAAAACCATAGTGCGTCATTATACAGATACAGGCAGCCACAAAGCACTGAGCCTCCTGTTTCTAGTAAATCCCTACTCTTTTTTTGCTTCCTGATTTGCTCTGTAATTTTGCAATGTGCCTCAGAGAAAGTACCTTTTTCATGATAATCAGCAGCCACCAGCTTCCTAGCCCATGAGCATACACCCTCTGCTCTCAAACAGTCCCTGTCCTTTATCCAGCTACATCACAAAATGCCAACAGTTTCCTCTGTTCAGTGAACACACTTCAATGCCTGCATGTTCTGGGTCTAAAATTGTTTCTATGATAGCATTTGTACATACAGCACCTTTTGTCCCAACACCTTTTAAACAAGCTACACGTTTTGTCTAAAGGTCATTTAATCCATCATGGAAATGGAAATGCAGCAACAGTTAACAGTGCATAGCAATACAAAAGCAGTTTAGGTCAGCAAACTATGAATGCATTTGTTCTTAATGAAGCTATTGCTGTAATTAAGGAAGGGAGTAAGCAGAACAATTTTGCAGTTTGGAGTTTGGCCAGGAGATCAAAACTAACAGCATTCAGACTTCAGTAAAAATGTTCAAGTGTTCAAAATGGCCACAAGTGATGTGGACCTAAGTTTTATATTTCATTTGAAAGATGGATGAGCAGGTCATTTTGCTGTCAATGGGCCCCTAATTGGTTTGCCTTAGAGCATTTTTGATCAATGCTTTCTACTTCTTTGTGTAACAAAGATCCTGCATTCATCATCTCTCACCCCTTCTACATTCAATGCCATGCAATCCCTTAGTTATAATCCCTATGCTCTAGTAAGAAAGAAATGGGAGTCATTATATCGTCGTGTGCACACTAAAAAGCCTTATTTTTTTGAAAATGACTGATTTTGTCTTATACCTACGAGGAAGACCAAGAACTTTCCATCCAATGGTTTTAGGGCAAATTACGTTTCTGCTAGAAGCTGCTTTTTCTACTTCCTTACCAAAATGAAGATCAGAAAGACGTATCCTTTGCAATTTTAATTTGGTGACTGACTGTGGATTTGGATGCCCTAGGATTATTTGGGGCTGATCCAGATGAGTAATTTTTTCTATCCCTGCTCCATGTGGCACACAGAATCTTACGGATGTTCAACCCCTTCACCAGAGCATAGGGCAAGGACTCAACTTAGGCCTGTTAGTCCATTTACTGAAGGCCAGGCTCCTACAGTGATGAATCAGAGCTAGTAAATACTCCCGACTTGAACATGGACAGAACTGACACATGCCTATTTGCATAAGCAAAAGCTGTAGTACAGAGATCGTTATGTGGACAACATTTTTTCAAGGAAGCATCTTTCACTCACAGCAATCTGGAATTAGTAACACACTCTTTGATGCAAGAGTGCTCTTTTGTACTCTTTGGCGCTCAAGACTGCTGCACCAGCAAAGCTGCATGAGTACAGACTTAGCCAGGCATATAATCTACTCTTGATCTTGGCAGTAACCTACCACTGACATAATTGATAGGTCTGGTTTTAGTCATGGAGTTCACATAGCCTAACATTTACACTCTGAACCATAATTATATTTAGAATATACACATGCCTCTTCCTGCACAGAGAATAAAAAGCTGCACAGTACATCTTTTAGCAAGACCGTAAATATTCCACTCATCCACCCCTTATGATAAAACTCCTTTTCAAAGCTTTCCATCATGCTGTGCAGTAGTTGTTAACACATTGCCAACCTCCTATAGGTGTCACACAGAGATGACCAGAGATATGATCAGGAAACAATTTCATCATCCAGGTAAAAAATGTCCTTCCTTAGAGCAATCCAGTTATTGAGGAAGTAGTGCATGCTATGAGATATGACCAAGATACTTCTTCTATTGAACGTAATGAAGCTGGAGCAAGCAATGTTACTCTGACTTTTTACCTCAGGAGGCCAATACAAAGGAGAAGGCTTTATCAAGTTATTTTATTATAAAAGTGAGTGATATGCATGCTGAAAACATGCACTGAGGGAATGAGAGGCTGTAAAATATTAAAGTAACCCTAGACCACATTAGCATTGCCTTGAACTGCAAGAACAGTACTGGCAATAAACTTTAGCTTTGCACTGATTTATTTAAACTTCACCATAAGTTCTTGTAATGTCCTCTGTTATGTCAAATCTTAACTTCAAATTCAGCATGCAAATTGCCCCATGTGTTTAAGCCTGGTCCTGATTTATACAAAAACACATTCTGTTTCTTCAAAGGTTGAATGAATGAAGTCCAAGAATTGTAGTCAAAGGATGCTTTTTTGGTTTCAAGTTAGCAGCTGAAGTTAAAACATGTGATGCTTATGTTACTTATACTTAAAACTGTTATATCACAGTAATCTAGAAAGCTCATAATAAAAAAAATCCCCAATATTTGTGCAAGAAAAATATTGAGGGTATTTTAAAAGGCCATCTGATTTGTCGTCACCAAAGGACAAGGATCAGTAATCCTTCAGGTGAGCAGAGTGCCTGCCCAGGGAAAAGAACATGCTCACTTTTGAGATGTTCCATTTTCCATAGATCTGAGTTTCTGTCACTCCAAACAGCACAACAGATTTTGAAAGAAATGAAAAAATGAAACCTATTTCCCACTGCAGCTCATGCACTTTTAGTATATTTATGGCTTATATATATTGTAGTAGTTCCTCCTTTGGCAGCTCGGATTTTTAAGGAATTTTATTCACTTTCTTCTGGGACTGACAGTTGTTCTCCTCATGAATCAGTCTGTCCCAGAAAAGGATCATAATGGCAATTTGTTACTTGGAAAGGAGGTGACCAGAGCTCCACAGTCCTGACGAACTTGGAAAGCCAAGGGTGTGAAAGCTTGGAAAGCTGTGCTGTGTCCTGCATCCCCAGGGCCTGTCCCGGAGGTGCCACCAGCCCAGAAGTGGGAAGCACTGATGCGTTGCTGCATCTGGCTGTCTGGCATTCCAGCATGATTCTCCAGCTACATGTTGGGTTCGCCCCTTGTGATACAAGTCAACTCTTTAAAAGTCAGATTTTCAGGGGTTTCCTTCTCTGCACCCACTAGCCTTAACACACCCAATTTGCTTGTGCATATCCAAAACCAATTTTCTTAACAAAGGAGCACCTCTCCTATTCATAAGCACCAGTGAAACTAAGCAGCCTTGTAGGGAAACACTTCCTTTCAGAAATGATGGTAGACACGGAAATTTTACACTTGAATTTTCCTTATTTGGTATATTAGGAAACTGCCAACATTATACAAAGTCAGCTATTATCACATCCACAGTAACTGGGCCATGTAATTCATTACCAGTAGCTATCACTATGAAGCCAACTGTTTAAGATAGAATTGCTTACATGGCTTTGACTTAGCAAATCGCATGCACAGAATGAATGAGGAAAGAGTGTTTAAATCCATATTTTCAAGTTATTATCTAAATTCTTTGTTGTCATATTCTGTTGTATTTATTTTTATAAGCACTTAATTTAACATCGAGTAATTTTTTCTTCTAAGTAACGGACCCATCTTCTCCCAAAAGCAATTCCTTTTTCTTTCTTATTTTGTTTTGATTTATGAAACAAAGTCATCACAATGTAATCCAGACTAATAGTTCCCCTAAAATGTATCAGCAAAATACAGGGATAAATGATGCAAAATGTAAGCAAATACAAGAAAAATACTGTAGTCCAAACCTGCTTTCCTTAGGCTGTCAAAATTCCTAATGAAGACTGGCTATCTGTGAATGCTCCATCCCTGGCGGTGTTCAAGTCCACGTTGGACAGAGCCTTGGGTGACATGGTTTAGTGCAAGGTGTTACCCTCATGGCAGGGGGGCTGGAACTAGATGATCGTAATGTCCTTTCCAACCCTAACTATTCTATGATTCTATGATTCTATATGTGATATGCTCCACATCAGTACTAATGGCTTTCTGAGGGCTGCAGCTGTAGTCATGTGCCAGTGATACAGCCGAGATATCCTTTGCTATGACAAAATGTGATACATATATCCTGTAATTACAAGTAAGAACTTAATTTCCTTATGTATTTTGTTCAAAGGGAACAAGCAGTACAATGCATTAAATAAAGCACTGAAAATGGAAAAAAGTTTATCAAGAACCTGTAGCTGAATAAAAAAATATTCTGGAAACTACAGCAGCTCTTCAAGTTTGACGCACTCTGCCTAAGTCTAAATGGAAAAATAAAACTGGAGGGAAGTGTTTAAGGCCAGGTTGGACAGGGCTTGGAGCACCCTGGTCTAGTGGAAGGTGTCCCTGCTCATGGCAGGGGGACTGGAACTGAATGATCTTTAAGGTCCCTTCCAAGCTAAACCATTCTATGATTCTACAATGTATGTTTTTACATGACCATAAACTCCCCCTTAAAGAGTGATTTCCCCAGAAATTACGCTATTGCCAAACCCCCACTTATTTTGAGATTGATTTTTTTTTTAGAGTAGAGGAACTGGAAGTCAATTTAAATCAGGAATATTCAGTTCCTTTGAAGCTCAGAGCTGGGGTTATGTTAGTCCACATATTTATGAACTGTTCTTAAAGTTGTGGTATTTTTTGAAATGTTCAGGATTTTTGTTACTCTGAAATTCTCTAAGATTAATTCCTATCAAAAATCATCATCACCTCACTGGGATCCCCAGGGACACTTCTAAAAGCTTTTCTGCAGACTTCTTCTCACTAAAAAGAATTATGGAAAAACTCTGCACCCATCTCAAAATTTACACTGCTATATGATCTATAAAAACATAATGGCATCCTGACTTCTTGATTTTAATTCCTTATTTCTGCAGCAAAAAGGAGTGGGAAAATGTGACATTAAATGTTCTGCTCAATACTCAGCCTTCAGTTTGAGTACTTTTCAAAATTCAAATGACTCATTCGAATTTTCATGTTAACTTATCTCTTGACAAATACCATACAGAATGGACAGTCAAAAATAGAGGTAGCATTTTGAGGAATTTGTTTGCTGCCATTTGGAGATTGTCATTCCGGAGCAAATGGAATTCAGATTTCTCTCTTTCACTTTAACAAAACCTGATGTATTTAAAATGTAATAACTTCTGTAGAATTTCACATGGTAATTTCACTAATCTGGAACAAACAGTCTGGGAGACACAAGTTTTAAGACTCGGCATGGAATGTTGCTGTCAGAAACACAGCAACTTCTCTTTCCAAAAAAAAATTAAGAGGATTTAAATTATTACAGAATCATAGAATCATAGAATAGTTAGGGTTGGAAAGGACCTTAAGATCATCTAGTTCCAACCCCCCTGCCATGGGCAGGGACAGCTCCCACTAAACCATGTCACCCAAGGCTCTGTCCAACCTGGCCTTGAACACCGCCAGAGATGGAGCATTCACAACTTTCTTGGGCAACCCATTCCAGTGCCTCACCACCCTAACAGTAAAGAATTTCTTCCTTATATCCAATGATCCTGTAGTTCTATAAAGAAAAAGAAATCCCCAATTTTTAGTTACAAACTGCTTTTTAAATATGTTTCAGACACAAGATTGATGGTATTGAGCAAAGGTGTCTCTTTATCAGACCTTCTGTATCAAAATGAAATTAATTGTAATGAATTATGCATTTGTGTAATGCACTAGTAACACAAAAACCTACAACATGTTTCACATTACAAGAAACACATATATGTAATTCGATATTATTTTAGAAACAGTACATTGGATTAAGACAGCCCTGGCTACTGTACATAGACAGACAACTGTGGCAATTTACCTTAATGCTAGATGAGGCGTGTTTATGTACCCCTCTTTTTCTGGGTAGATCACAGAATCATAGAATGGTTAAGGGTGAAAGGACCTTACGATCACCTATTTCTAACCCTCCTCCCATGGGCAGGGATGCCTCACCCTAGACCATATTGCCCAAGGCTCTGTGGAACCTGGCCTTGAACACTGCCAGGTCTGGAGCATTCACAGCCTCCTTAGGCAACCTGTTCTAGTGCCTCACCACCCTCACAGTAAACAACCTCTTCCTTATATCTAACCTGAACTTCCCCTATTTAAGTTTAAACCCATTTCCCCTTGTCCTATTGCTACAGTCCTTGATGAAGAGTTCCTCTGTGGCATCCCTGTAGGCCCTTCAGATATTGGAAGGCTGCTGTCATTCATCAAGGCTGCTATCATCCATCATTCATCAAAGTGTTCCTCTTCAATGAGCAAAGGAAATGAAATCTTCTGTTGATTTGATGCAATAAAACAAACCAAAACACTGATTGACATATTCTCTGTATCCACCGTGGTTAGAATTAAATGGGTTATGTCTATCTTAATTAATTTGCACTACCATGCCTAAGGTGCCTTAGTTTGAAAAGGCAGATACTTCTTCTATGTCTTTGAATATGTACCAAATACATATCTCTCCAAAAGTACCTGTAAGGGATAGTAGCAGGATCATTCTCTTTACATGTGGTTTGTGTGCCATTGCATACTTCCAATTTCAGAGCACAGAACATACGTGCTTACCTGAGGCTGAGCCAGAATTTGCATTTTAAATGTGTGTTCCTGCACTGCCATATTAACTGGCTTTCAGGCATGATCTGCAGAGCAGATTAGACCATCTGTGAGAGAATGTGACAAGAAAGGTTTCTATCCAATAGTCTGAATTCTTTCTCTGTGTGACAAGATGGCAAATGGAATTCGGAAATTAAAAGAAAAAAAAAAAAAGCAAGTTATAATTAGAACACAGAAAAGAACAGGAATACATAGCAGGACACTGAGCCCTGCTTGAACTGAGGTATTAAATCCTCCAGGGGAAAGGCTTACAGCCTGGTTTTGTGCTCTTCCTATGGGTGGTGGGAGGGCACTGCAGGGCAGTGCTGGCTGCCCTGGGTTTCATGCCACCAGGTACAGTAAGGAAGACATGGAGATACAGGTCTAGGATGCCACAGCAAGTATGGGCTTAGAAAGGTTTGCATCCCATGAATTAGGCAATGGGGCTCTTCTCCAAAGTAAATGCATTTTAGACTGCTTACCTTTTCTCTGACCACTGACAACTGCGCTTTGCCCCCCAAGTTATTCAACAAATAACATGTCACCTTTTGGGAAAGACAACTATCAGGTTCCCTAGTAGGAAGCCCTAGAAAAAGAAGCACAGACTGAAACTGCAATCAAGGCCCGGGCAGAGGCATGAGCTCAAGCAAATGCAGGAATTGGAGCAGAAGCAGAGAGCCTATGTGCAAGGAAATCTGAGTTTGTCATTTGCTCTAACAGGAAAAAGCATGAAGTTACTTATCTGAAGTAGCAGGGGATGGGGACACAACCATCCTCAGTATGGGCATTGTTTTGCTGTGAATGGAGCCACGGCATACCTTACCCTTTGCTGACAATAACCAATATTATTCAAAACTCACAGGAAGTTGGTCAGCTCAAAAGACTGCAAAAGAAAGACAGTCAAAAACTTTTTGGAGCCATTATTTTCATTAGAAAGAAAACATGTGCCCTGCTGAATGTGTAGGATCCCAATGGATGTGGGTAGGTGATGGGAAGAAGGCAGTGCCCCACTGCAAAGGAGCAAAGTTGAGCTACAGCCAAACAGCACATGGAATGGCTGTTTGCCTCCTTGTGCTTACAATCTGCCCTGGTAATGTGTGTGGTCTGAAACCAATAAATTTGAAGTTACATTTTTTTGATGTGGGAACATAACTGTGTGGGGAAAAACTTATTCTGTTAACATTTCTGTTCGTTTAGCAGGCATTCATTTCAAAGTGAGTTCTGAGATATAAAAATAGCTGAAGAGAAAAAAATGTCAACATTTTGTTCTTAAGAGCTGCTTCCATCTGGTAAATTAAAGTATTCAATCAGATACAAAACTAGTACTTTGAATTATATAGCACCTTTCCTTCAAAAAATACAATGTCATTTACAGAGGATTCATTCAGCCTCACCACACTCCAGAAAAGTAAGTACTAGTGAACTCCCTTTAGCAAATAGGACATCTAAACCAGCAGAAAATTGAGTGAATTGCCAGTGAGCTAAGGAGAAATGAGGGGCACAGAAAGAAACCAGATCCAAATACTCACCTCCTAAGATCATCTTTTAAGCAGTAGATACAAGTTACTGCTAATGTTTTTAAGCTGAAGGTTGTGGAATTGTTTAAAGACATTCCTTAAAAGACAACAAAACCGTTCTACTTGAGAAAGCAAAAGGCTACTTTTCCAGTCTGTAAACAATATTAATGGTGGCATTAACACACCTGCTTCGGGGGTGGGGTTTTTTACCAGCTTTGCCTGGTGCTGCACAGGACATTATTTCTCTAAGTGAACCACTTTTCACAGTAAACAATACTACAGTCAGTGGAAGACACATATAGATTGCTCGAAAACCTCACTCAGAGTCAGGTGAGCTTGAACCATGGCTCACAGGTGTCAGAGAGGAAGTAAATAGAAAGAGAGAGAATTGCCAATAGATAAAGATGCAGACAAAAAGACAATATCAATCCTTAGCAGCACAGACTATTAGAGATGGAACAAAAACCAAAGACAAAACAGCTGGAAACTGCACCACTTACTGTCACGCTATTAGATTTGGTCATTAATTTTTAACTTTTTTTTAAATGCACAGCAACAGTCCTTGATGATCTGCTGTAGCTGGGCTCAATCTTTAAACCACACTTGTGGAGAACATGTCAGCTTTCTTATTCCCTGGGCTCTTTACCAGGTAATGATAGCAGAAACTGATTGCACCTTGCACCAGCAGCTTTGCACCAGTGTTGAATCATCCCACATCAGAAAAGTATGTCCATCCCTAGCCACAGCTGCTGTATGACAGCACTGCACAGTGATGAGACAGAGGGAGATGAAGGGAATCCTCTCAATACTAAATCAAAATTGGGGACAACCTCTGCTGTCAGCATCATCAATACAAATGCATCTGCCACAGTGAAAAATCTGATTTACACTAGCGTACCTAACAGCAGAATCTGTTTCTCAGAAATGGAACTTTACTTAAAAATTACAAACCAGCAGTTTTTAAGCATATAACTACTCTTAAGTAAGAAATCTAATTGAACTTTTCTGAAATCACACTATAATTGAGGTATATGGATGAATCAAATCCCTGAAGATCAAAAAAGAATCAAAAAATAACTATTCTAACCTTATCTTTTGCCAATGTCAGCCACAGTGATATGGCCATGGCCATACCCAGGGACACATTCTTAGCGTTCAGCAAAGAAACATTTAAATGGCACTTTAGTAGAAAAACAAAAAATTACAAAATTGAAATGAAATGGTAATTTTCCAATTAAATCATGTCCTAGAGCTTTTAAGTAACTCTCAACCCTCAAGAATAGAAAATATATTGTATTTATGCACTTTAACACCTGGAAAAATAGGAAGTTCAATGAACGGCAGCTTACATTAGGGATACATTTCATGACCAGATCCTCGTCTGTCTCTGAAAGATGATGGAATTGCTCTCAATGAGAGGAACCATTACGACATCCTCATCTGACTCTTGTATAGAGTCTCAGCATTTACGCTAAAGCAGAAGTACTTGGGGGCAGCAAGACTGTTCTCCCAGTAGACAACAGAACCCTGGTATTCCTTTCCCTGTAAAAATGTGCAGTTGCAGCATCAAAAATTTTCTTCTTAGCTCAGCGCTTGTAATTCTTGATCAGGCTTTTAAAATCCTTTTCGATAACTCTGTAGGCCAGATTTTTTAAGTACCTCAAGTTTTCTGAACTCTCAAGTCACTTTTACAGGATACTGTGCCCCTGTTTTATAATGTTGCATTTGATATCGCTGTTCTGCCTCAGAAGGAATTACGGACTTTTCTGGCGCAAACTGACACTGAAGTACAGAAGAAAACAGAATGAAAATAAAAAAATAAGTAATTCCCAAATCCCACCCAAGCCTTTAATGTCCTATATCCAACACCTGTGTTCATATGAGTGAGAAATTAAGGCTGAAGTTGAACCGTGAATACACATGAAAGAAACTTGAGAAGCTGGTTTACGCAGTAAACTGTGTATGTATTCACAATGTGTGTTATGGACAGAGCCACTGTTATTCTCGCTTCCTTCTTCTCTTTTATCTCCCAAACAAGTTACTGAAAGATGATCTTTACCACCATTTTATCTGAGTGGTCTGTGGCAATTCTCTTGGTTATTGACCTTGTTATTCCCACAGTGCTCATCTGGTCACTCAGCACAGCTTGCCTTCAGCCTCTTCCTTAGCTTCCTCTTCAAAGTAAAGGCACTTCTCAAGCACTTTGTTGAACCCGAGCTACTTAAAAGCCACAAGTACCAACTGGTCATTTGGCAAAGAATATCACTGTTACGCAACTGACATCATCAGACTTTCTCAATTAGCACTTATGTATGTAGCATATGCTCAAGGGCTTGTTTGCAGTGCACTTGGCTGCAGTAACTGTGTCTCCCAGATGGAGAACGAGCCTTGTCTTACCCATGTTGCCCCCCATAAAATGTTTCCACATACAAATGAAGGAACACAGCTAGAAAAAACAGAAAGGAGAGCTAGAGAAAACACCCTAGTGGGGTTTCTTTTGAATTATAAGCCTGCTTTTTTGGCCTATTCCACAATGCTAAAAATGAATACCAGAGATGGAGGGTGGGTGTTAAGGGCCCATTGAATACTGAAATTTTACTAATCCGTTTTAACAGGAAACATCTGTGCTAAATTCAGTGTTTAACAGCTCTTCCCATTTCTCATTTCAGTTGTGGAACATCAGTACTTACAAGACAGTACCAAGAAAGTGTTTGAATTCATGGTCACAGTTACTTACTTCAAGTCTAATACTGATTGACATTTGATTACTGATGAGCTGTGAATCATTTCAATAACTATGGACTTGGAATATCAAAGTTCTTAATCTGTTATCCTATGGTTAAACCAGACATCAAAGATTTGCAGTTCCAGAACTAAAAGAGAAAGAAGTATTTCATTTCTTTCTAGTAGGCTACATTAATTTCTATTTCTGTGAATAAGGTCAATAATTCTGCTACTATTCTGTAATATTTTCAGGCAGTTTTTTCAGACCAGATTTTCAGAAAGTTTGGCTAAGATTTTAAATGTTTATCCTAACTGATACTTAAAGTATTTAAGGCTTCTTCAGCCCTCAAGTAAGCCAATTTTCTATCCTATAATCTTCTCTTGTCTTACAGGAAGGTAGGAACTGCCACAATACATCAGATTCAAGGGTCTACCCAATCCAGTATCTAAGCTCTGCTAAGACTAGCAAGAGCTGTTTCAGGCCCTGGAACAAACAAAATATTTGGGGTGGATAATTAACTACCTCAAACAGTCTGCTTCCCCCAACATACTCCCTCATCCTGCCATTCTTTACACTCGCTCACAATAACTACAATATTGCAGGGCAGAAAGCCAAAACATGCTAGCTCCTGAGTCAGAGCAAGAAGTCACTAGGGTGAGGGGAGGTGAGAAAGGAACAGAGGATGCTGCAAGGAAAGGTCCGCCCTTCTCCTATCCTCTTTTTTCTTTCTTTTTTTAACCTAGATCATCAGTGTCGCCCCTGAAAGGGCCTTCTGGCTCTGGTGGCCTAAACCACTTGTTTCAGACACAGGTGCTGAAATCCATGCAGTCCGTGGATACAGAAGAAATGACTGCCTGGAAGTATTTTGTACTATGGATTAGTCTGGCTATGCTGTGAAGACTTTAATCTATTCAGATAAAAGTTTTGTGTTTCCCATTGTTTTTCCTTATTGGCCAAAGAGATTTGTGTTTCCTTATCTGTTTGTACCTACTCTGTGTATTTTAATCCTGTTCTTTCAGTTTTCTTGTCTGTTTGTTCTTTCCTTTTCATAAAGACTCAATTTCACTGACAGCAGCTCCACAGAGATCCAGGTTTTGCTCTTGTGAGCATGTTAAGTCCTAAGAGTCATCATCAATCAGCACTTGAATGTTTAATGTCTTTCAAGTTCCTTTACTTTGACATGGTCCTCTGCCTTTGGTTTTAAGTGCTTTCAAGCGTATCCTCTTCAAATATGTTGCCTACAATAAACCCTAGTTGTCTTGTTCTTGCTGTCTTCTTTATTAATAAGAACCATCAATCAATTCCTAAAACAAGTCTGCTTTCTATTTGTTGTTAAAAAGACTCCCTCCTAAGTACAGTAGCTAGAAAGGGGAGAGAGAGAGCATTGTTGGTTTTACCATGTATTCATCTCTTTCAGATGTGCTTCTGTTTGATGTGAGGGAGGTGAACAAGTACGGCAGCTTCAAAAGGCACTGCACTGGTGTTGTTCTTGCTTAAAACCATAAAGCTCAATCCTCATGACGGGTGGGAGAGAAAAAGTTGGGTTGTTGCACATGTTTTGCCGTTTCTTACACAGTCCTATGAAGGGAAATGTCCTCAGCAGGCATGCTAGGTTCTGCAAAAGCACATTCTCCTTTACAGTATTGATGCTGCAATGCTAATTCATGGAAGATTTCCCACATTTTACAGATCACAGCTATATAAAAAAATCTGCTTTTACCATTATGTGTAAAATTTCATAGGCCATACAATCATCCCTGAAATAGGGCACTGACAACAGTGAAAATCCAAAACAAGACAATGCAGGTGGGTAAAAGAGTCTGCAGCTGTTCTATCCTTTCAGTAGCGCATAACCATGCAGAAATTTAGCCCCATCTGCTGAAGAATAGAACTAGCTGTAATGAAAGTCAGGAAGTAGGCCAGCTTCTTACCTGTTTTAAGGCTGAAGTAATACACAAGTCCACAACAGTCTATACATAATGCAAGAGTATGCACAACCCAGATTTATTGGGATTTGTTCTCCCCTTTTCTTCGGTTCATCTAATCTGTGCTTTTCTGATCTGCCAAGCTTTCAGATGCATACCCCAAGTGAACACAGTGTACCCATGAGGAAGACAGAGAGACACATAAGCCAAGATATAGCATTCCTCTAAGGCTACTAAACAAGTAATGCATTGTTACAGAAAGCACAAGGCTACATCACAGAAACAAGCTAAAAAATGCCTTTTTTTTAAGTGGGAAGTAGGACCAGATGAGCCACTTACCGCACAATGTTTGTGCTCAGCAGTTGGATTTCTGTTCTCTGTTTACAGCTGTTTATAACACAAACTATTCAGTGGAGAGTATTTTAAAAATTACTAAAAGACACACATATACAGAATGTATTAAACTTGTAAGAATGCAATTATTAGTCCTAGCTGTGCATCCAAGGAAAGCCAGAAAGCCAGACAATATTCTAGGTGACAAGTCCTGGAAGAGGACTGCCTTATCAGGGGCTACAGAGTATGAAATGCATCTTGCAGAAGAAACTCATATTTTCACAGGACTATGCTTATGTAAATGGGTGTTTTTCTTTCATATCAGAAAACAAAGTTTGCTGATCAATTGTTTACTTGTGAAGTCTGTTTACTGAGAAGTCTGATGCCTCAATAGCTATTGCCATAAATGAAGTTTCAGGCTCATGCGCAGTTGCTGACATAGGCAATGAATCCACATACAAAAGTCTATCTAAATAAGTCTCTTCAGAGTCATCGGATATTAAATAATCCTAGGAAAGATGAAACAGGCAGAATAAATTCTGGATTTAAAAATTGCATTAAAAATTCAACCACATAAAATTTTTCTTGCCCTTTAACCTCAAGATATATTAGCAAAACCATCACATAGATCTTTTTCGGATGCCAGTGGGTAATTATAGGAACACAGGGTGGATCCTTAGCTGGTGAAAATCATTATAGCTGCACAGAAGCCAATTTATGCCAGCTGAAGTTCTGGCCCATAAAATCTCTTCTAAACCTGAAAGAACAATTTGTACTGCAGTGTTATTGGACTTCAGGTGATTGAAAACCATCTTGATGAACAGTGTGGTCTCAGGAAAAGAACAGGACTGTATGCCTGACAAACTTCTGCTCCATGTTTCTTTCTTTAACTTGATTAGAAGCATATATTTAAGTAAAAGCTTGCATGGTACAATGCACAATTAGTCACATGCTGCCCCACAATAGTGAAACCATCAATTTTATTATAGATGTGAATATGTGCAAGAAGTCTAACTATAATTGGAACATTAGCTAAGAAGCAGATGGGGATTCTGATTAAGAGTATACCTCCTGGGTATATGCTGTACAAGCAGCATCTCTAGCAGAAGAGAGAAAGATGTCAAGCCCTCTTACAGTACACGCAAACTAGACATAAACACAGCAACATAAACTACAAATTTGATTTTGGGTGCTGTGTGTTTAGGAAAATGTTTTATTTCATGTAAAGTAGACAAAGCACTAGCCTCCATGCTGCACAAAATATGTGTTCTATCTGTTTCACAGAAGAACAGTTTGGATTACCTATTTTTAGATTTAGCATTTTTAAAAATCCAGATCACTACAGTAAGTATGAATGATTTCAGTGCAGAAAATGAAGTAATGTGCAAATGCTGGGTGTTATGGAAAAGAGAGATCAGATCTGCTCACTTGGTGGAAGAATAACTACCAATGGATCCTTTAAATTTTACAGTTAACATATTTAAACCTTAAATTTAAGAACTTAATTTCACACATTTTTTTTAAGACTCCAGGTTTTTACAAATACCAAACTAGCCACTTGCCTCACCCACAGCATGAGTAACAAACATACCCAACTCTAAAGAATGAACGTTGCACTCGCTCTTGAAAGTCACATCAGGACACAGAGTAGCTTGTGTATTCCAGGTGTCATTTACCTACACCAATCTCCCAGCTTTCTTTATAGTCCCTGAGATTTCTGTTACCTTATTTTCTAGTACCTGTGCTGCATTTAGCCGTTGGAAATTTTGTCACTGCCAGTGATACAGAACTGCAGCAGAGCACTCTTACAGTTTCTATTGCCCTGGCAGGACAGCAGACAACTATTTGTGTCTCAGAAGTATCCAGTTTCATCCAGACAGCATTCTCCATGATTGACTAATGCACTAATATGAAGACCCAGAGCATCTAATTTTTTTCACAATGAATTTCACTCAGAATATTGCAGCTCCTAGTCACTGCACTGCATGCAGTTTCAAATGTGCCTGAAAAAAGCCATTTCAATATGTGATACAGCATGCTGCAAGTAACTCTGAGTAGCTATTGCACAGTCCCTTCTGACAAATAACTTGTCTCCAATTTTCCTATTCTCATAATGTACCAAAGACTCCTTCTTGTTATACTTTTTATATAAGGAACTAATTCCGAAAACAATTTTGGTCATGTATTTATAGAATATTATGTATGCTATCCAAATGTTACAATTAACCAAGCTGAGACAGAGCAGCTCAAGCAAAGTAGATAACTTCACCAAGTGACCAGATAAACAAGGTGAAGACAGCAAAGGTTATGACTTCATTATGTGGATTCACAGGAAAATTATTTATCAGGAGTCTTCTACCTCTAATGTTCACTACATGGCAGGAGACCCATTCTTTTCTTTATGAGTAGATAATAAAGGTAATTGGAATTACTCATGTAAATCAAATGCAGAAGAGACTTAAGGGGGAAAACAACCCCAACTCAACCCAAAAACAAACCACCAAACCCACACTCTGAAAACACATCATGTGACAATGTTTTAGAGGCCATTGGGAGCAACTCCTTCCTCCATAACACAATTGCATCTGTTCTCTGTGGACTAATGTGCCATAGCAAGCAATTCTGTGCTACATAAACTCATCTTGAATACATACTGTGGAATCCCTCGTTCAAATGCTGTACAAGTATTCCCACAACACTGCTTTGCTCTCCCACCATTATTGCTGATTATCTGTCAACACTGAAAAGACAAATTGCTACTAGCAATGACTGACACAGGCTTGCCAAATTAAATGATGCAAATAGCAGAAAGGAAGGCAGACTCTTATTTTTCCAGTTTTCCTCTTACCACTTGAAGCAATCCTTCATAAGCTTTTTCCCAGTTTTCCTATTACTGCTTTAATCAACCCTTCATAAGATACTTGTAATGCCATTCTGGTTTCCTACATGGGTTCTCAAGTGAGAAGTAAATCCAAAGACTGATCTCTATAGTCAACCAGTCAACCAGACTCTACAGTCTTCCAGTAAGCCTCCTCACAAAGAGCCAACAGTCTGTTCTGTACCCAACAGATCTACCACCCTGTTCTAGAACTATTCCCATCTGAAGAAAATAGATCTTATAATCTTTTGCCCCTTAAATGCTGTCTGCTTTCTTGATTACTGTGTCTAGTATCACCATTCAACCTGTCAGTCAGTTCTGTAATCTTCACATCATCTTCAGTTTACATTTTACGAAGTTCACAACAAGTCTGTGCTAAATCTTAACAGTAATTTCCACTAGCATTAACTTTACTAAAGTACAGCATTTCCTGTCCACCATGACAGCCTAAATTCTTGTCCAAGTTCTTTGTCCTGTCCCAGTTACTGCAAATCCTTTTCTTGCTTGCATTCATTCAAATTACTGCTGCAAAAAGTATTTATCAGCGAGTCAGTTTGATCATTATCACCTCAGTTTCTGTATTCCCTCTTTATTACTATATGTTCACAGACACACACACTGATCAATCAGTCAACTGTGGTGACTAGTATGACCCTAGAGATTGATTGTAGAGTTTTCTAGCTGCCTGTTTTATCCCCAGCTCACAGATCTTTGGACTCAGGAGTGCCCTGTATTTTTCTCCTTTATTCATGCAACATCCAGCACCATGGGCCACATGCCATGAAGCATGCTCTTGTATGCCAAAATAATGAGTCAAACATGACAGCAGAGTTTCTCTGCTGAGAATACTTTTTTTGTAGTTCTGATAGGGCATATGAGTCCTATGAGATTTACTGTCTTCTAGAGAGAAAAATCTTCAAGCTGTGACACTTTGACATAGTTCTTAATTATAAAAACAATGAACAATGAAAAATTCCTCAAGGTGGGAAGGTATAGCTATTATATCACACATTCTAGACATAGTAATTGTGATAAGAGGCTTCATAAACATTGTGGGCATCACTGAATACTCAAAATTTAATTTTTTAAGTTTACAAGCTGTTTCAGTTGTTTAGTCCAGCACAGATACTTGTAGAATTCTTAAAATATTGTCTCTACTTGCTATTACTAACTGCAAATCCTTAACAAACTAAGTTTAGAAAAGAATTTACACCATCACCCCTTCTTCAGCACATGAGGACACATTCAAAACCTCAAGACAGTTTACTGTGCCAGAGAACTATGTCTAAGGGAAATTCCACAATGCTGACTGCCTATCTGGCTAATCATCTACTAGCTCAGGTATGCAGGTAGCGGTGGAGGTGAGCAACATCAACACAAGCAAGCTGGCAATCCAACAGTTAGTGGAAATTCAGATTGATTTGCAGCCCATGCCAAGCCTCTGCTGCCATGGCTACATCATAAATGGCACTCAGTTCCTTTAAAATAAGCTGAAGTAGGTCTCAAGAACATTGAGTGATGTGGGAAAACTATGATGCTCCAGACTGATGCTAACAAGACCCAGAAGACAGCACTGTGTCCTGTCCCTGTGCAAGATCCCACTTTGTGGCAATACTTGCTGCATAATCAAGAGTACTTTTTGCCCTGTCACATTTTACAGTACTCACCTATTCATTGTGGCATATACGTACACAGCTGTAATTAAGATTCTGCTTTGATTTCCATATTTGCATGTATACATAATTTTCTCTGCAATGACTCCTACATCTACTCCATACACTTCCTTATGATTGTTTTACCAGAAGTGGAGAGAGATGTTGCTTATTGTGCTTCATTTTTATGTGATAAAAATTGCTCACTTAATTTGAAAGGAAACATTTTGCAACTATCCAAAACCTGGTACCAATTTTGTCACTGAAATACGTCTTTATTATATATAGAATTTTGACGCTTTCCTTACTAGGATTTGTCTGTGTTAATGAAATATTTAGATTAATCTTCAGCTGTTTTGAAATGTGTTCAGACTGAGATGTTGACCAACCAAATTTGAGCTGCCTACTCATGGCCTTTAGGAGTATTCCAGAGAACAAATGCCCTGAAGCTCACTGTGTTCAGAGCAGAGCACTGCTGTGCAAGGGAGGAAGATCCAGTTCCAAATTACTTCTGCCACAAGTGGCAGAAAATAAAAAAGAAGTTGGAAACCAGCAAATTCCATTTTTACTTCCATAAAAGGAGAGACTAGAGCAGTTGACGCGAGGATTTAAGGTTAATGATTAATAGGCAAACAATTTCTTGCAAAGCATTGGTAATTCTCTCCTTTTCCCATCTCTCGGCAGAATTGAGCAGTGCATTCCCCAACTCATTCAAAGAAGAAATGAAAAGTTTGCAACTTCTTTCATTTTTATTGCTTTCTTATATCATCATCCCAGCAAATACATACGGAGGAAAGAAAAAAGGTAATACCCTATCCAAAATAAATAGTGATTGTGAGCTTTCTTTGAAATGTTTATGCTATAAAAATTAAGTAGTATTGACTGTTTGGTCATCAGCCTGTTGGGGTTTGAGTTCTGGGGTTTTTTTGAGTATTATGTTCCCTTAAAATATGGCATTTATAATTGTGTTTACTGGAAAATGTAATTACAACAAACATTTATCAGTGGAAATCTGCATTGTGAGACTACAGACTCAAGGTAATTTGACCTTTAACAAAAACTTCTGCTGAGGCTAATTTAAAAATGTATTGGTTTGAAAATATACATGGAACTGATATCAGTCATAATCTTCTTGGGCTGGATACTTCCAGAATACTTTCTATAAAATAGATTCAGTCTCCTACTATGAGTAGAAATTTCTAGCTATCTGAGGGTGTTCAAGCTTTCATTTCCTGCATTGCCTAACATAAGGCTGCCTTTCATCTCAAGTGTGATGAATATCTTTGAGTAAGAGAGATACATCTGTAGTATGATTCGTAGAGTACTGTTGAGGATCTTTATCATTTACATGGTTGTACAACTATTTTCTATGCTTTTGTGACACTGCACACTATGTCAGTATCTGCGTGACTGTTGAGTATGGCTTTGCATCACACAACTGCATTTCTTAAAACCTCTCTAATGTGATTGACAAAGACAATTCCATGTTTGCTTTCATTGTTGAGCCATACAGAGCAAACATTAGTTTTCCTTCTTATCAAACTGCATTTCTAATGCTTTGAGGGGGAATAAATGTAGTTTTCTCCCTAGCTGTAAATAAAGCAAGAAATGCACATTTACAGAAGCACGGTCTCTTTCAGTAGCTGTGGTTTGCATTTATGTTAATTTGTATTAACATTTTAGAAAACATTTACCATAAAGATACTGTGTATGTAATAGGCACAGTGATTTGAATCTACAGGAGGCAGGACCACCTTTCTTTGATTCCGCACATTAAACTTCTCTTTGGGTTTCATTTTGTACAATATAAAATCCTTGAATTAAAACACATCGAGAGGTGTAAGTTTCAATTAATGCCATAACTTGGCCTGGTTTACAAGGCAGCAAGGTCTGCACATCCTTAACAATTGCTGAATCTTAACAAGCTATTTAGAAACCTTGATCAAGTTCTGTATTTTTGAGAGAACCAAAAATCAGGGCACTAACTTTAGTTTGAGGCTTCTCACATCACCTTTACCCAGATCTATTCAGACTCCACTGCAAGCTCAAAGTTTAGTTCACTGTGGTTCACCTTAGGTATAAACACAAGGCAGAGACAGCAAGTTGCTGCACCCTCAGTCTCTTAGAGTCATAGAATGATAGAATCATAGAATAGTTAGGGTTGGAAAGGACCTTAAGATCATCTAGTTCCAACCCCCCGACGGGCAGGGACACCTCCCACTAAACCATGTCACCCAAGGCTCTGTCCAACCTGGCCCTGAACACCGCCAGGGACGGAGCATTTACAACTTCCCTGGGCAACCCATTCCAGTGCTTCACCACCCTCACAGTAAAGAACTTCCTCTTTATACCTAACCTGAACTTCCCCTGTTTAAGTTTGAACCCATTACCCCTTGTCCTGTCACTACAGCCCCTAATGAACAGTCAATCCCCAGCATCCTTATAAGCCCCCTTCAGATACTGGAAGGCTGCTATGAGGTCTCCACGTAACCTTCTCTTCTCCAGGCTGAAAAGCCCCAACTTTCTCAGCCTGTCTTCATACGGGAGGTGCTCCAGTCCCCTGATTATCCTCATGGCCCTCCTCTGGACTTG
>WYDI02024476.1:164749-187759 GCA_009867235.2 Psittacus erithacus | reverse complement strand
CCCTGCCCATGGCAGGGGGGTTGGAACTAGATGATCTTAAGGTCCTTTCCAACCCTAACTGTTCTATGATTCTATGACTTGTCAGCGCCAGTGCAGTGAATGAACTGGATGTCTTGGATCCATACAGTCCTTAGAAAGAGCTGCACTCCTGTTATTGGTGCATTGGATGATGATGAGGAACTCGATTTGGAGATCTCTGCAGCAGAGCAGAATATTTCTACCTTTGAGTTAGCTTTAAAAAATTTACAATGTTGCATTTTATTACACTCTGTGATTGTGCATAAATATATAAATAACCTCTCCAACCACCTTCATTGTAGGAATTACTTGATTTAGACAATACAAAACTATTAAGAAGAAAGTCTCCCTCTCTGGAGACTTTCGCAACCTTCCCGGTCTGTTCCTGTGTAACTTGCTCTAGGTGGCTCTGCCTTGGCATGGGAGCTGGACTGGATGATTTCAAGGTCCCTTCCAACCCTAATGATTCTGTCATTCTTCACAAAGGTCCAAGAAGTGGCTGTTTGGGAGCATAGACTCAGATCTGATGCCTCTGCTCAGGGACGCCAGACCTGACATGGACAACGGCTGCTCTGGAAGTTGTGTAGGTAGTCAGTAAAGTGAGAGCCTGCACTGGATGTGCAAATGTATGTGTGTGTATGCCCCTTCTAGCAGCTAGCTGGCTGGTCTTCCCCCTCGTTATGCTGCAGTACCGGCTAATGAGGTTTCCTACCCCAAAGGTATACCTGCATGCATACCTGCATGCATCCCACTAGTCCTGCCATGCTCTCATGTGCTGGCATTAGGAGACACATATATAGGGTGTTCTGACCTGCTTCATGCTTGACAGATGGTAGAAGCTGATTGCTGGAGCCATCCTTTGGTCTGCTCTCAGATTGACTTCAGAGATTATGTGCAGGGAAGTGTGGGGTCATTAGAACTGCAGCCTCAATGTACCACAGTTCTGGGTGCTTGAGAGGCATGAACCTCATTGTGTGAGATCTTTGCAGCACTGTGCTGTGATTTCTGAAGGAGACACTCAGCATATCCACCTTCTACTTGACTCTAGCTTGCAGTGGAAGCCAAGATACATAAGTTGTGTCTTTCCTGTTCCCTGTTTCTGCTTTTGTTAGTGTCCATTGATGACTTTTTTCCTGAACAATGCTACAGGTTGGAAATGCTGGTGGCACCCAAGGTGAATTGCTACATGTTGATGTATTTACTTTACCTGTTGCTCTGTAGAAGCCTGAGACCCAGACACCGAGGTTTTAACGGCTCCCTGCCAATCAGATTAAATATTTAGCAGCAAAAGGTTCTGGGCATCACATTCCTGACAGTGTATTTCATGCATCATTTGCTGTAAACGTTGGGAGATTTTTAGCTTGCAAAGTAACTCTCTCCCCACTCTCTTCCATTATTATCTCCTCTTTTCACTGCCCTGCTTACTTTTCATTTTTGTTCTCATCCTCTCTTCCTCTTCCCTGCTGCTTCCTTCCCCTTAGCTTTTCCCCTTTTTCTCTGATTGTTGTTCATGTGTGTGTAGTTGTGTACATTGCACCTGGAATGGATGTCAGCCTTACACATGACAGGAGGAGCATACAGGCTGTTGATCTTCTTGGGAAGTGGGTACCCCTTGACTCAGGGAAGCACCCTGAGGACAAGGCAAAGAAAAGCAGCATTATCATCCCTCTCTCCATGATGCAGCTGATCTATCTGTAAGCACTATCTGCTTTGCTCTTGGCACATGTGCTGGCAGCCTCTCTTTTCAGCCCCTTTCTGGCTGAAACTTCGTAGGAAAAGGATGTATGGTCCCATCCATCCCCATGGGATTTCCTTGTCTCACTAATTGCAGGTTTGCAGCAGACTTCTGTGTCAGCTGTGCTCACACAACTGGTCCAAACCCCCAGTGCTGGGATTGGGCCCCTCAAAACCTATAATCCGATGGAGGCCTGAAAGAATAAGAAGGAAAAGTAGGGTATCTCTATGTGAGATTTCAGCATGGGATGGTGTTTTCCATATTGGCAGAGGATTGTTCCCTGTGACACAGCAAGCAGTGCAGAAGGCTCAACGACCTTCCTCCAGTTCCTTCAGTGTGTTGGTTTCACTTGTACAGTTGTCTGGTGGTCATCTGAGTTTTCAGCCATGATGTCTAAGGAGGTTGGCCTTCGGAGGAGCTGTATGAAACAAGGATGAGCACTGGCAGCAGTGGTGGATCTGAGCTGATTCTGGGTTGGGGAAGGTGAAGTCTCCTGGGCTGTGGTTCTCGCTGCCTCCATGTTTGCCCTGTGTGATTGCTGTTCCACATTCCTGCCATCTCACATCTGGTACTCAGCCCCAACTCCAGTGGTCCTGTGCTACAGGTCCAGGAGATGATGATAATTGGTGTCAGGGCCAGGTTTTTCAAGCAGTTTCTCTCCCTGCTGTGACAAGTCTGAAGCCATCCAGTGAAACATCCACCTCTTCACTCACATTTCTGTTGGCATGGACATAACCTCTGTTCACGCTGCTGCAGCTGTTGCACCAGTGTCAATTGAGATTGTGAGAGAGATGGGACTGTCTCCTCATGGCCACTGCCAAAGTGATGGTTGGGAAGGTGCATTGTTTTGAAAGCTGGGATGTGAATGCTTGTGTATGAGAGTATTTTTGCTTATGAGATGATTGGAGTGTGTTTAAGTAGAGGAAAGAGGAGAGTGGGCCCATCAGGTCACAGTGGCTAGAGAAGATGGCTCTTTTTCAGTGCCTACTGCAGCAGAGCAAGAAGCCTTTTTGCCTGTGAGTCTGCTGGGTTGGGGTCTGGTGGGCCAGATGGTTTAAAGCAGGTACTAGGACATTTGGGAAGATGCTTCACAGGTAAGGAGTGAAAGACAAATGTAAATTCTGTAAAGCATACTAACATATGCATCATAACATATATATCACAAAGCATAATGGCTTTGGCCATAATAGTGATGGGCAAACCAGCCTTCTCATTTCTTATTTCTCTCTTTCCACCCAGCTCCATCGCTCTGGGCCCCTCTAGTCCATTCCCCTGCATCTGGTGGCGTACTTCCCTACAGGTGTCATCTTGGCAGTAACTCAAGCCTAAGCACTTCTGGGGAATTCATGCACTGCCTGAGCGCTTTTTCTTTCTCTAATACGTCAGGACACCTGATTTTATTTTTTTTTTAAATGTATGCTTTTAGGCAATTGCTTTCTATAAATAAATAAAAATTCTAGCGATGGCGGAAGCTGTAAAGCAAATGGATCTGGAGAGGACAGTCTCTTAGCTGCATGCTAGGCCAGCATGGGTAAATGAATCAGCTGGAGGGGTTGCATTACTTGCCCACTGACTCACCTCAGCTGCAGGGCCAGAAGCTCAGCTGTGGTCTGATATGTCCTCTGACATCTTTAATTGGGAAAGAGGAATGATAAATGGGCATTGCTTTTAGTCTTGCTGAAGTATCCCTGGCCTCTGGATGGGGTGGTGACAGGGCTGTGCTAAGGAATGTGGTCAGGGAGGTGGTTTAGGGTTCCTGAAGCTTTGCAGGCTTAGAATATAACATGCAAACAAGAGGAGGGGGATCCCAGAGCAGGCAATGTAGTCAGGTAATCATGCATATATGTCTTGCTTGTTCCAGCTTTTCCCTCTCTCCGGAGATAGGCATCAGGGAGCATGGCAAGAGGCCAGTTGCTGGATGTGTGCTCTGTTAATAGATCATGAGCCCCCCTCCAGTGGCATCCCATGCCTCACAAAGGTGCTAACACCTGTGCAAAGTGAGTTTAAAGTGCTGCCACATCAGATCAGATGGGCTTCACACGCCTCTGGCAAAGAGGTAGTGAAACACATAGCGCAAAGGCCTCTGTGAATTTTACTATACTTAAGCATCTTCATTTTTGCTCCGTACAAAAATGCCTCCTGGCTTGGAAATTAGGTCCTGCCACAGTGTCATCTTGACAAGATGCCAAAGCAAGGGGCTGTGTCAGAGAGGCTTCACAGGAAGCCAAAATAACATTGGAGGGCTGATTTTTTTTCTTTAACTGAAAACAGGGACCAGTGGGCTGTAGTTCAACCCTGTGGACTAGACCTGGCCTGGAGAAGTGTGCAAGCTGCTATGAGAAGGAGAAACAAGAAAACCTAAAAGTGAGCATAGTTCCGGGGATGTGAGTATTGTGCTTGAGGTGAAATTTGGAGGGGCAGTTCATACAGGCAACCAGATTTGGTTTCTTTACTTCATTTTAGGGATCAGGAGATATTAGTAGCATGTGATCTTTGGCTGTTCAGGATGTGAATATTGGTCCTGTTATATACAAGCCAGGGAGATACTTAGCTAAAGATTTCAGCCTGTTGCTCACTGAATGCTTTAATGTGATGGTTATCTGGTGCTATAACCTCAGGATTGTACAAAAGCCCCTCACAAGGCAGGACTGGTGCCTCAGATGCTATTCTAGCATTTCAAGATGGCCAATGCGAAAGCAGTCCTGACTCTATATCGACCAAACCTCCACCTCCTGGCTGAGTGGTGCCTCTGCTCCCTCCATAAGCAACTTGTGGGAGGGAGAGCAGCTGCCCTGTGCGAGGGGCTGACCCATGGCATGGCAGCAAGTTTTGCTTTTTATCTTAGCAGCTGATTTCCTACAAAGGCCAGTCTAGGTGTAAAAGGTGCAACTTGAAGGTTGTATCCAGTTCCTGTTTTCAGGAATACAGGATTTTAGTGCATTTAGGAGCTGGTACTGTTTCATGTCTGGTCTGAAAGGGGTAACTAGTCATCCTGCAAAGAGTTTCTTCTTCCACCTGCTTTCCTCCTTCAAAGAAATGCAGCCTCATCTGCTGGCCCAAGATGAGACAAAGTGCACAGATACTAATATATATATATACACACACATGCGCTAATATTTTATATATATATAACAAATGTTTATGTATTAAAAAATACGTAGTGTGTGCATATATAAAAAACCCCACATACCCTCATTTTACCTTATACATAATTCTGCGGAGGGAACACACTAGTCTTTCAACATTCGCTCTGTGGCAGCATAACCCAGAAAATGGTGGAAACTGGAAGAAGAATTTGAGTTGGAGTGGACTACAACACCTTTTCTCTTGACTCCAAGACTACTCCAGTTTTTATTGGCTGTCTCTGGTCAACAAAAAGCTCCCCCAGAGCAGACCAGTTGCTCTCTTTACAGTTATCAATGACAACAGATACCCTGTGGCTGCCAGCACTCCTCAAAAACTGTTGTTTTTCTCCACAGGTCTCACTCAGGTGTCCAGCAGGTACAGCACAGTGTAGTTTGTGACAACCACAGGGCAACAGGCTGCATACAATTTGCCAGGCAGGGGCTCAGTCAGAGGCAGAAACTTATTTTTAGTCTGAACTTAATGGTAAAATTCCCTCTTTCTCCCTGTAAATATTGGGAAACTACAAGTTCAGAGGAACCAATAAAAGAGACTAATGACTGCAGAGAAGCTGTCAAAGCTATTAGTCTCTTCCCCTGCGTCCCAGGGCTTGTAGGGTTTGTAGCTGTAAGGCACTTTTAGTCATGGCCTAGCCTGAGGCCATGGGCCCTCTGAATTACATCTGAAAACTTATTGTCTGTGAATCCCAGGTTTTTGGCACTTCAGGCACTGTAGCCCTATCCCGGGCTTGGGGTCTCTGGGCTCTGTGGTGTAAGACCAGGATTTTTGTTTAGGAGGGAACTGGAACCAGAGCTCCCAGGACTTTCAGGTCATGCTATAAAAGCCTGGTGAGCTCTCTGGCCAGCTTCCCCAAATCTGTTTAAAGCCAGGGTCCAAGGGTCTCCACTTCTGAGTCTCACACTAGGAGATACTATATTTTGAATTTCTCCAAGTGAATTGAAATGGAGCTGGGCTTTACATCCCACTGTTAAAGAGCTGCTGGAACCAGACTCCCTGGATCCATGGCAGACCCCAGGGCAGCTCTCTTGATGAAACAGGAGATTTCTAGGTCTGGATTGAAATTTCTGGATGGATGGGTGGTTTTGTTCAGAAAAGCTGCCCCTGCAGCCCAGGCCTTGGAGTCTCGGTGCCCCCTGCAGCTTTGTCTTGCTCTGCAAAGCTCGGCATTGCTTTTGCTTTTCCTTGCCAGCAAGGAAACTGCTCTGGAGTAAGTGAAAATTTGTCATTATGAGTTGTGATATTTTCATGAGAATAGGCTTAACAAACCAACATTTGCTGACAACATGTTGTTTCATCAGAAACTACTGATCAGCAGTATGTTGCAGTTTGAGTCAATGTGGCAAAGTAGATACTGAGTATCAGAGATTTTGCTTGGAAACCGACAACTATTCATGGTATTACAGAAATTCCTTTCTCTGTGCTTCTAGCTAAACTAGGATTTATTGTCCTGAAGATCTTGGACATACAGGTTTTAATACACTCTACTGGGACCCTGTGAGTAATGTTGGGTATGATCTCGCAGGAAGACATTGGTGCCTTCAGGGAAATGCAATAGGAGGCAATAACAATAATCTCAGCCCCTGTGAGCTTATTATCCTGTGAGATTATTATCTCAGCTCCTGTGGCTTCCATCACTTGAGAGCCAAAAGTACTTTAAATACCATAAATAATTAAACATTGTAACTCTATGAAGCAGAGAAGATGCATCTCTATCTCTCTGATGAGGAGAATAAGGCAAAGGGTGAGGAAGAAAACAATGGTGTTTACACTTTCAAAAAATGCTTATTGATTTTAGATGGTGGTATGAAGGATTAGAACAGGACTTCAGTTGCTGTGGTTCATCCCCTACATGCTTTCAAGATTCAAAACTAGATATCAAACAGTGTGAATACAAGTGAGCTAAGAGGTACCAAGGATGGACCAAAAATATGACAGTGAGGAATAGAATGACTGTGGGAGCCACGAATGACAAAAAAATAGAGATAAGTGATGGACAGAGAAATCTGAGAAATGTGGTAGTTAATGGCATATATTGTACCTTGAAGGAAGTTCATGTGAACTATTGGAATTCTGGATTTTCTTTTATACTAAAACTCTTACACTGTTTTAAAAGTGTAAACTGACATGAAAGCATAAGTAAGTCACAGCTGCACTTTGCCCATATTACTGAATTTTATTTACTGGTAGGGTGTTCGTTATTGTGACAATTGTCTGGGCTTGGTGTTTTTTCTCTCTTACTACTAATGCTTTTTTCCTCTGCTGCAATGTAAGCTATAGTGACTTCTTCTGTGTAAATGAGATGTGGTCCAAGGGAGCTGAGCTGCACCCTGAGAGAGCCAGTGGTGGAGATGGGCTAGGAGGAGGCATGGTGGTACCTCCACACATGCATTGGCTGGCATATGGAAGAATGAACAGCTAGGTGAGCTACTGAAAAGGTAGCTGAAGCAGCCAACACGAATGGATTCAGGAGGTTAGAGAAAAGAGTAAAACAGAGGATAAAATGCATGGGAATGGCATTCAGCTGAATCAAATGCAATCTGTTTGCTTGCAGTGGACTGGGACTTCTCATCCCTGTCCCTGAAGCATCAACTGCAAGTGACTAGCTGTGGTCCAGATGTGGCTTTGCCTGTGTATGTTTCTGTCATTGCAACTCTATAAATATGATCGAGTGCTGAGCGGAGGGAGAGGTCAGTGGCTGCTGGGCTGGGTCCTTCCAGCTGGGAAAGCTTTCTGGATGCTATTGATTGAAGGTCTTGGTGAGACGAATTGGCCCTGACCTGTCATACAATTGCAGGCACAGCATGGTCTGGTGCACAGCACTAATGTACTGTGAAAGCATACTGTATCCAGAGGCTTCATGGCTGGTGCCTTACTGGTCGTTGAACTCAAGGAGACAAAGATAGGGAAGGGGGAGAATGTTGGGTGGGGAAAGTAAAGAGAGAAAAGAGAAGAAAAATGAGACCACAAAAAGATTTCCTGATTTGCAGTTGTCAGTTCTCCCTTCATTCTGGCTTTAGAATTTATTGTAAGGATCAAGTCTTTCTAAATGGATGAATCCTTTTTTGGACGCTTCTGGCTTGGAAGTGTACAACTCCAAACATCTTGAATGGCACTATCTTTGATGACACGCACTGGGTTTCCCTTGCTACTTCTGGGCAGATTTTGTTATGTTTTTCTGTAAGTGGTGATAACAGAAACATAGAAGTCCTTTACCAAAAATTGAAGTGAGGAAAATGAAGTGGACAAGGAATGGGCAATTACAAGGAAGGAGACTCACAACAATGTTTTCTGGGTACTCAGCAATCTTTTCTAGTGGCCTGACCAGAGCTAGATTTTAACCCTTTTGGCTCTGGCATGCCTTTTTGCCCATGCTAAACACATGTCTTGGTCCCTCTCACTTCCAGGTTAATTCCCTGTCTCATTTCATGAGCAAAGCTGGGATTTTCATGACGACCCTTGCTGACTAAACTCCATTTTCCAAAATGCTGCATACTAGAGAAATCCAGAGGTCACAAGGCTCCTGAGAGGTGCTGGTAGTTTGTAAAATGTGACCCATCAGTGTCCATAGTGCTGCTGCTTTTTTCTGAACCAGCTCAAAGAATACATGTCTTTCTGCATCCTGCTGCCTCCACTTATTGGCTCCTTCGCCCCCTTCATATCTTTACCCCCCTCACATCTTGGTGTTCTGGGCATTGAGCCGCCTTCTTTGCCATTTCTGCTGTCTGTAACACCTTTATGAGAACCTGATCAGGTCTGGTGAGCTCTGGTACTCGGCTTTAGGGCTGTTTAAGATTTGCTGAAACAGTCTTGCAGTGAGCAGAGGCTGTGCAAATAGTTTCTCTTAGCTTGCCCTTGCTGCATGGGCTGCAAGACTGAAACATGCACTCATGGAGATCTTTCCTAATGGCTAGGCAGGTTTAAGTTTTAAAGCTTTATCCCACATCATACTTGATGTCTGACGAGATTGAATACCATCATCCAGTTTGCTGCCAAAGTGCAGGTGTAGTTCGAGTCTGTCTCCCTCTGGTTCAGATGTCCTTTTTGGGATTTTCAGCATTGTAGGAGAAGCTATCACTCAATTTCTGCCTAAAAAATAAAGAAAAATAATCCCCATATTTTCTTCACCACTTGCGGTGTGATTTTAAGAAACCTTTGCAATTTGGCTTTTATAGTATTTACATCTGGCATCCAAAGACCTTTAGACTCTCTCTTGATCTGAGACTTTGGGTAACCCATGGGATCCCAGCAGTGGTGTAGCGTTTAGCAGCTGCCTTCAGGAGACAGTGCAGTCTCCGTCTCTCTGCTCTCTGTTTTTCCTTTAACAAAATGATGCTGGGAACAAACAGGTACTGAGTGAGGTGCAATAGAGATTCTCAGGAATAGAAAAGTCCTTCCAGCCTTGGAAGCAAAAATTCTCTTCTCTTTTTTTAAATTTTGAATTTCAATATAATAATCTGCCAATACACTAAATGCAGAGTTGATTAAGATGGAATAGAAAACCTCGAATTAAAACAGCAAGTAATGAGAAATGAGGAGGATGCATTCTCCAAACCATTTAAGTGAAGTTAAATGTGCATTTCTCATGGGTATTAATGTATTGGAGGTATTTAAATCCTGAGCTTTTGGAAAATGCTTGTTCTCATGTTATTACTGTGCTGTTGATTCCTGCTTGGAAATGAAAACTGGAAGTAGAGAATTAAGAAAGGAAGGAAGAGAGTTGATTCCTGCTTGGAAGTGAAAACTGGAAGTAGAGAATTAAGAAAGGAAGGAAGAGACTGACATATGGATTGCTGAATTGTTCCAGTTTGATTTCAATTGGCAAAACCAGTGTTGCTCTGGTGCAGTGTTCTTCTGACTGTTTATACCCAGTCTTGCACTTCAGGAAGCAAAGTTGCTTTCAACCATACTGAAATCCCTTTGGAGGAGCCTTATGCACACAGCAGTGCATCCCTTGTTTTGTATGGTCTTGCTGTGAGCCTGGATCCAGTTCTGAGATGGGACAGATGACAGTTGGAAGTGGGAAATGGTGCACGTCTCGTAAACTTTGAAACTCTTGTTTTAAATGGAGCATGCATGGAATGACAGCTGTGGCAACTGAACCCTCCAGGTGGTGAGGATATTTTAGTCTCTGGCAGGGAGGGCCTGTCTCATCCCCCTAAATTTGTCCAAGCAGGATTCTGGTGGGGGGTGTGGGATCCTGGCAGGGGAATAGTGGCTCCAGTCCGGCTCTGCAAGCCAGGCTTGCAGAGAATGGTGACTGTGCCAAGCCTGTAAGCTCTGGCATTTAGAAGTTGGCACTGGGCAATGCCAGACTGACCTGCTGTCTTGCTTAATGGCTTTTGTGTGTGTGACACTGAGTCCTGCAGTTCTGCACGTGTGTGCCAGCCTGGGTAAGCAGGTCAGATTTGCTCCTGCTCTCCATTGCCCAGCCATTACCTTCATCCTCCCTTGCTGATCCTGATGAGGACCTGAGAGGACTCAGCTTACAAGGAGGGGTGAACACAGCTGAACTTCTGTTCCAGCAGAGGAAAGTGCCAAAAGCTGATCAGACAACCATCTACAGGCATTTTCGTGGTGGAAGCGGTGAGTCAAGGGGGAGAAATGGTTTAGTCTGGGTGAAGGAAAGATATTATTAAAGTAACAGGGTAGCTGAGCAAAGGGAAAATTTAGGCTGAGTTTAGGGAAACGTTTCTAAACATGAGCCATGGAGCCATCTCCTAGCTGTGGTAAAATCTTATTAAGTCATTTCAGAGCAGGTAGTGTGCTAAAGCAGGTGCCATAGACAGCAATCCTGAAGTGACTGGGGGAAGGGCAAGACAATTAAGCAGAGTATTTTAATTTGTAATTTCTATGAATCACTTGGTGTTGGTCTCAACAGAAGCTTTCAGGCTGTGGCTGTATCAGCTATCACCCATGATATGCAAAATATGTGGGTGGGAGGGAGTGGGAAGGACACTGGGAACTTACCCTTGGGCAAGCTTACAATAATAAGACATAGTTCTTCATCTGCTAGGAATGATATGGGTCTAATTGATGATCAAAACGTTCTATGTACCGCCTAAGCGTAGGGAGAGAATCGCTTTTCTTTGCATGGGGCAGAAAAGAGAGAAGCACTTTTTCACCATATCCTTCTATACACCTGTTGGATAGACAGAGCAAGCTAGCCATTGAAGATGGGGAGGAATGGATATGTGATACATAGGATGAATCTGTCACTGCGCAGGTCACGGAGGAGTTGTTACCTGGTTTAATTAAAAAAACAAACAAACAAACAAAACAGCTTGAAAGAAAATAAATAAAGAATAGCAGTTAAACATATGCGCTACTTTCCACGCAGCATCCATGGAAGGAAAGCTAACAGTGAGGTATTGCAAGATAGCTCCAACGGCTTTGAAAGCTTTGTTTGGGGGTGTGTGATGCATTCCCCCAAATAAAAAGACTGACTTGAGGGAAATAAGGGAAAAGAAGACGCATTTTGCAAGTAGGTTAGATAGAAATCAATCTGTGGGACATTACAGGCATGGATAAAGGTACATGTTGGGGGGGGAGTGGTTGTGAAGAGTAGAAAGAAGACCTGCCCAAAAGGCCTTGGAGAAAAGTTTCTACTACTGTCATAGAAACATTTATTTATCAGAATGAGAATATAAGTGATGTTCAAAGCTAGTTAAAATAAACTGAGCTGCATAAGATTTCATCTAAAACTACTGAAATGCCCTTTGTGGAGTGTTTACTCAGAGTCACCATAATGAACCGTTTTGGTCTAGGTGCTGGATTGTTCTTGCATTCGTCACTGTGCATGGCACTTTCTATTGTTTCCAGTCTTTGCCATCTTCCTACTGTGAATGTCATGCAGCATCATTCATTTTGTTTATCAGCACCTGAAGTGCGCAGGCACTTCTAAGACATATCCATCATGCCCCAGATCCATCCCTCTTTTCTTCGTCTTTATTACAAAATTCCTGGAGCAACAGGGCTGTGAGCCAAAAGAAGATTCATGGGCACTTATGTCACCTGCCTGGTAAGCAGTAATAGGGCGAACAGCAGTGCAAGAGTTGTCAGCGTACAAATAGCCTGAGCTGAAGGTGCAGTAGCACAGTGGTTAAAGCAGTGTTAGAACATGAAGAATGCTCTTCAGAGGTGTACAATAAGCAGTGTGTTTGGACTGGGGATGGCACGAACCATGAGAATGGGAGGCTGTCCTAAGCTGGAATCAGGTTACCAAAAATCAGGCAGTTGGAGAAACTTAGGTGTAAATTATAGCATTATATATAGTTTTAAGCCCCAGCTTTTAGGAGTAACAGTTTGAGACTGCAATCAGACCTGCTCCTTTCTTTACATGGATGGTCATAGCGCCTGAAGTTTGCCTGTAAGGCAGGTAGTAGACAGAAAGATTAAATATGCAGTAATTTTTTATGCAGTAGGTAAACACAGAAATAATGTTCTTCTTTGGTCTGGGCATACAGTTATTTCCTTGCCAGATGGCCCAGGAGAATGCCTAGTGCAGTGTTAATTTCCCTACAGCTTCTAGTGTACTTGCTATTCCCTGGTGCTGTGTTGGATACCAGGCACAGAGCATCTTCCAGCTTTGTAAAGTATCTCACAGGTGAGATGGTTTTCTTTCTACCCCCAACTAGGGCCTGAAACACAAGGACTACTTTTTGATTCATTGTCTGATGCTGCTCAAACTGTTGGAGAAATGAAGCCAGTGTGAATTATGATGCTGTCAAAGATTATAAAATACTGAAGGGTATGGTAACACTGACGGCTAATGCTGGGGCTGGCAGGACATCTCTCTCTACGTAGTAGTGGGATTGAGGGTGATGGTTTGTCCTGGAACTGGGCTAGGAATCAGGGATGAGTGTATGACTCGGAATTATCATTGTAGTCAGTGCAGATGCAAAATTAGCTGTTGAATTCAGATTCTGTGGCTTGAAGTCCTTAACCAGAACTAGGACCTCATTGGAGCTCCCAGTGAGCAGAGCCCAGAAAGCACTGGAACATGAACTTTCCCATGGCCCTCCAGGGAAGTACAGAATAGGGAGGCTGGCGGTAAGGTGATGCTGCTCTTCTTCCAATATGGAGCCAATGTACCTGTGAAGTTCTCTTTGCTGCTGGCTAGAGCACACTGTTCAGCCTCCTGTCCCAAGCATCATTGTCTTCCTAATTAGGAAAACTGCTTTCAAGGCAGATTTTTGTCGGGGACTACACTATCACAGGACTTTCTTTCCTCTTGCTGTCTTGAGCTTAGAGATCAGGTTTTGGGGACCCTGCAAATACCCTCCCTAGGGTCTATTGTGCAAGGCTGCCTAGCTGGCATGATTGCAGAAAAAGGAGGTACCAGCACAGGCACATGACAAAACTGCCCCAGACTCCTGGGAGCAGCCCATGTTCTGCCTCAGTTTCTTTATCTGACCTGAAGATTGCCTAGCATTGTTGTAGACTGCCTGAATAGTACTCTGTTTACAGTTAGCCTGGTTGAGTGCACAGTGACCTATTTGTGTACTTTCTGTATTTTGAAATATCATCCAGAAATATCTCTAAATGCTGAGCTGTATTTTGCCTGTGCAGCCCAATAATTTTCTATTAATACCTATCTGAGGTCTGATCCACATAAAAATGCAGTGTCAAATAGGATTCTCATAATATTTTTTAGCAATCTAACCTTTGGTCCTAGCCAAATTCCAATCTGAATAATTACTGTCTGACTACCCACATTCCTCTTGTATTTTCAATTGGAGAAGTTAGCTTTCCCCTCCTGTTTTAACTGTGATTGTGTAACATTGCTCTGCAGCACTAAGTAGATGCTGCATTCCTCTACAGTGGTGGATGTGTTTTATTGGTAAGTAAAATGAGATTATAGAGTTATAATGGTTTTACAGGCATGTTTATACCTAAATATAGATATGTCTGCAAAACCACTTTGTCTAATGGCCCTGTCACATATTATTTTCCAGGGAGTAAGAGACAATAGAATAGTGTGGAGTAATGTGTAAAGGATTTTACTTGCAAGACTGGAGTTTGGGATTTGCTACATTCTTTTGGAGTGGCAAAATCACAGAAAAGACTCCAACCACAGTTTTGCCCCACGCCACCACCAAGGGAAAAACCTGCTCATGTAAAATACTTTGTAATAAAATATACTGGCACATTTTTAAAATTATTTTTGATTGGTGAAATTAGGCTTTAGCAATATTAAAGTTACTTGAAACAACTAAGGGCAAATACCCTGTTCTTCAACTGCAACGTTGTAAAGTGCTTTTGAAATTCTTTGCGTGTGAATTTCTCCATTTCTTTTCCTTGCCGGAGACAAGAACACCACTCAGGAGGAGGTTTGCATGCTGCCTCCAGTGCTTCCTTAACCGTGTGCCTCAAACTTTTGCATTTGAACAGTGTAGAAATTAATGGATAAAACTCACTGCCATTTGTGCAAAAAACACATTTGCACAATTGTTCTGAGGTCACCTTACTCTAAGTCTGTGCTGGCCCACCCGTGCCTGTCCTCTACCAGTGCACATTCAAAAGGGGCTTGTAGTGAGCCAGACCAGAAGAAGAAAGGAAGATGGGGTTGGTGCTGGCATGTTTGTCCCTTTCTCCAACGCCTGGCATGTGCATGTGAGCAGAAGTGGCCCCAAGGATGGTAGGGAAGGGATTGTAACACTGTGGGCACCCCTGTTGTAGTCTTGGAGCAGCTCCACTCTGTGCTGTGAACCTGTTGCTGCCTTATGGGAGCTGAATAGTGGAGGCCACCACTCAGCCCTGGGTTGGGTGTAATTTATTTGTGTTCCCCAGCCTTATTACATCCCTGAGTCCCATCTTATGAGGGAGCCCTGCCTGGACATGGACCTGGTACCTGCTATTCCCTCAGAAGGATACTGGTCTCTGACTTGCAGACTGCTCATGGAACACCTGGAACACATCATGGTCATGACAGAAGTGTTATGTGTGAGTGAGAGAAAAAGAGAGAGCTGTTTTGGGTGGTACAGCACAGGCTATCTACATATTTCTCTGCCTGATCCAGAGAGAGCTTTTAGCTGAGGATACAAAAAGGAAATGCTAGGTTGGCTGTGGAGGCACTGGTGACCTCCTCTTTGCATTAGCTTCTCCCTAGCTTTGCTGCTCCCTGCATATCTGGGCAACTCCTGAGGATCTGGCACGGTATAGGAATTCCGTATTCTATTCATTTTGTATTGAATGGAAAAATCTGTCTCGGGGACACATCTCATGAGCTAGACACCCAACAGATTGGCATGTGTGCTCTCCAGGATGTGGGCTCTTTGCTGCTGCTTGGAGGTAGAGATGTGGGAAATTTCTTGGCTTTGATGCAGGTGAAGAGAAGGGAACAGGGTTCTTGGATGGTATTTTTCCCAGTGGGAAAATTCTTTATTTGGGCACGAAGGCAGACTGCTGCCATGATTGCCTGCATAGCCCTTGCATCACTGCTATATGAGCCCTGGGGTGGAAGGCCCTGTAAAGTATTCCTGGTGGGAGGGGGCTGGGAAAAACCTACACTTTGGTCCCTGGGCATCACAGCTAGCCATTGCCTAACCAAGCGTAATATACTGTGTAAGTCTATGCAGGGGGATCACAGGAGACATATTTTAAAGAGAACAAATATAGCACTAAAGTCAGTGAGCAAGAGAGTGAGAGACAGAGAGCGTGTAGCATGCATTAAAGTTAATAAAGCATTGCAGGAGTGGGGACTGCATTTCACTGTGAAGGAATCTAATTTAGTGACTCGTAATTGGAGGATAACAGTCCTGCTGGAACGAAGTTAGCTGTTCATTTTGCCAAACTCTTGAAGTCTCTTGGTTCTCCTTGTGAGCGTCTCTTGGAAAGTGGATCCGTCAGAGAGTTTAGAATCGATTGGTGCTTCACACCCATGGTCTCTTTCAGCCTCTTAAGTGGATTTGGTTCCTCTGATGCATATTTATTATCTATTTCATTATCTGCTTATTTTTCTGGTACTATCAATGCAGGATGCATACTCTCTGCTTAGCATGACAATGAGGGAGCAGGTGCTGAGCCTGTATGTTCTCCTGGGCAGGACAAGATGAGGCCCCTTGTGCCCTTTCTGTGGGTGATGTCAGCTACAGCTGGTTTATGAACAGCCATCCTCCCCAAAGAATTGCCATCCTTCTCCATGCTGCTGCTGTTTTCCGTTCATTTGTTAGAGGCATGTGTAGCAGCAAACTCCAGTTCCTGGACCAGAAGTGTAGGGCAAAGAAGCACAGGGCTGGTGTATTTATTCCAAGCAAGCCTGGCTGCTGAAGAACAGTCATGGGTGTGAATAACTGACCAGGACATTTTGTGCTGGGGGAAATTCTTCTTGGGTTTGAAATGCCTGAAATCTCCTTGTGACAACAGCATGACTCTGGGTGGGCACACCGAGCAAGGCTGACTCCCACAGGGGTGGTGGGCACTTGAGGGAATGTTGCTCAGC
The DNA here is from genome assembly GCA_009867235.2 of Psittacus erithacus. NCBI lineage: Eukaryota > Metazoa > Chordata > Aves > Psittaciformes > Psittacidae > Psittacus > Psittacus erithacus. The sequence continues at coordinate 171,422 of WYDI02024476.1, read as the reverse complement.
TGTTGTCCCCAGACCAGGGGGTTCCGATATTTGCACTGCATAGATGCTGCAAGGATTAATTCATTGGTGTTTGTGAAGTGCCTCGAGAATGAAAAATGCTGTGAAAACGTGAACTATTATTAAAACAAGTCTGAATAAAGAAAGAGCTAGGAACAACCCTGCAGGGAACAGTCCTGCTCAGGCAGGGGCTGGAGAGATGACCTCATTGGGTTTTTCCATTTCTACTGTTTTGATTACAAAATAAAGTGGACATGTTCAGGGAGAAGATCTGTGTAACATCCCTGGCTGTAGTAGCTGAGGGTGAACCTTTGTAAGCGCCGTGGCTCTTTCCACTTCTGGGCAAAAATAGCTGTCACAGGGGCTTGGAGGGAATGTATTCCCCACACTGCACTGATCCACTTTTGGACACAACTGATAGGGATTTTTGGGTTCCTGGGTTTTTGTGTTCCTGGATTTTTAAAAAGAAATGAACCTTGTATGGGTGAAGGCATATGGCTGACTGTACTACAGATTGGAGCTGTGTGCGTCCTGGTGGTAAGAAGGTTGTGTGCAATGGATACACCATACACATAAATTCAATGGTCTTGCTTATTTGTCCTCACTTTATTCTGGAGGGGCTGTGCTAAGAAAGTAAAAGGAAGTCCTTATCTGCCTGGTCCCTTTAGCCTTTCTGCCTACACCTCCAGCAGAAGGCCAAACTGATCACAAGCGCCAATAATTCCTTTGTGTTGAGGGTATGCACTTAGACATGGGCTTGACATAAGCAATTAATTTCACAAACACAGCTGATCAGCCATCAAAGGACAATTCTCTATCAGTTTTGACTTGGGTCTTAGTGACATGGGACCTGAGAGATGACATGATCCCACCTTCTGCTGACAGCTGTTCTTTGAAGTGACTCTGAACTAGAGATTGGACTGGTCTGACTCCTTCAAGTTCAACAGAATACTGAATGCAGTCAAAGGGCTGGGCGTCAGGCAAGAAGGATGGGTAGGAGGAGGGCTAGCGGCTGAGGAAGATCAGTGGATCATCCTTGAAGGCTGAGTGCATGATTGACTTGTCAATTAATCGCTTTCTCTTACTTTCCCCCTTTCCTGTTTTTTTTTCTTCCTCACTCAGGGAGTGTAAGAGCTGAAGATGAGGCCCAGGGTGGAGTGCTACTCTCCAGGGTTTTGGCTGGTGCTGGCAGTCCTCGCAACAACGGGGAGCGGGGCCCGTGCCCAGAAAAGCCACCCAAGCATTGGCATTGCAGTCATCCTGGTGGGGACCTCAGACGAAGTGGCCATCAAAGATGCCCACGAGAAAGATGACTTCCACCACCTCTCAGTGGTGCCTCGGGTGGAATTGGTGGCCATGAATGAGACAGATCCCAAGAGCATCATAACCCGCATCTGTGACCTCATGTCAGACAGGAAGATTCAAGGGGTGGTATTCGCTGATGACACAGACCAGGAAGCCATTGCCCAGATCCTGGACTTCATCTCTGCCCAGACCCTCACTCCCATCCTGGGCATCCATGGAGGCTCCTCTATGATCATGGCAGATAAGGTAAATTTGAGCTTTCTTCTATTGCACACCTGCAGATCGAAACTTAAAATGGAAAGAAATAGCTTATTCTGTGATCTAAGGTGTAGTCCCATGGGACCGAAGGGTTGGGGGACTAGAGAATCTCAGATTCAAAGGGAGATTAACAGAGCTGACTGTGTGTAGCACCGCTGAGAAGAGCCCATTAATCATGTGGAATTATCTGCAACAGAGAAAAACCAAGGAGGGAGAAGAGCAGGTAGAAGAGAGCTACAAAAGAATCAGCCCTTTTTTTCCTTCCTTAGAAGGATAAAGAGCCTCTGACAATTGTGTTTTTTATTTTTTTGTAAGGTTTTATTTTCCCCTGTATTTTACCTTGGAAGAGCCAGAGATTCTGGCTTGGAGTTTTCCTGCGTGCATCTGGAGGACAGTGTGGTATTTTCAGGGACGTTTAATACAGCTCTTACATCTTAATTGGAAAATAATTGAATCTTTAATAAAGCCATCCTCTCTCAGAAGTCTTCATTAGCTCTTGAAGTTAAATAGGTGTTAGCTAGAGCAACTAACCAGTCTGAACCAGTCAGGCTAAGTCTTTCTTTTTCCCCCTGCTCTACTTTATTCCTTCATATCACTGACATTTCACCATTTTCCTAGGCCTCAGCCAGTCTTCTGGGGAATTCCTTCACAAACAAGCCTTCCTGCTACTGATTTTGAACAGGGCAAGATGTAGAGGGAGCTGCGTCTTTGGCCAGCTAATAACTCTTAGTTTAGGGGAGCCTCCATGGGATGCAGCTGGGCCTGATACAAGTCTTTCCCTGGGAGGAGCAGGGAACCCAGCAATTCATACATGAGTATACATTTGGCCAGATGTTGTGGCTAAGAGTGGCCTTTGGGCTGCTGTGGGCTAGTGGGACTACCTGAGAGAAGTGTGCTGTCCCTTTCCCTGCAGGTTCTGTGCTAGACTGAGTGAAAGCCAAGCCCTTTATTGGGAAGATACTTTTGCCCACGCTTTGTGCATGGCGAAAAAGTAAACAGGGACACAAGCCAACAGCCTTTTTCTCTTACAGGTCACTTTTAAGCAAATCTGAGACATTTAAGTAGGCAGAATAAAATCTAATTGAATAAAGGGGGAGAATTAAACTGACCACTGTGGCAGCTTTTCCTCAGAAAGGGATCTAGTGGGCTGCGAAATACAGGCACTTTCTGCTTTATTTACCTTGTAAACAAATAACCCAGTGAAGGTTATTGTAGGTGAGTAAATGGGAATAAATTAATTGCGAATTATTTTCTCACTCTTTGACCAACTGTTAAGTTGCCAAATAACATACAGTTAAAATGCAGTGTTATTTTCTCGTATCAGCCTTTGCACTAAAGTAGTCACTGAATAAAACAGTCACAGGTCTTTTTTCTCTTTCTCTCCTGGAATAGTTGCACATGTGATAAAGTCATTCTGCCCCATTCTGCCCACATGTTTTGGAGGACTGTCAGGCAACAATGCTGCTTCTCCATGCTCTCCTGCCTGCTGCATTGCATGGCTATTGATGCCTGTGAAAAAGGGGTCTGAAACATTACTTGAGTGCTGCACTTCACACTTGCGGTGATATTTTACATCCTTTTTGAACAAGTGTAAGAGTTACTGATGCCAGACCTCCTAAGCGCTGGGGAAAGGTCCTTGTGACTTTGAACGTGGCAGGCCAAATTCTGATTCAGATTCCTGCAGTGAAAATCCAGCATAGTCCCATTGCCTTTGGCAGGATTAGAACAGATTTATGCTGCTGTAATTCAAAGAGAAATTTGGCCTATTGCGCTTTGCAAAGATCTTTCTTTCCACTCATCTCTAGTCTCTCCTTGGGAAGGCAGCATCTCCCATGTCTGCCTGTGTACCCCACTGCTTTGCTTCTAAAGAGCGTTAAGGCTACCCACAAGGAGCAGAAAGGTGAAAGCTTTATGAATGGAGACCTCTGCTTTATTCAACTCCCTCTTTTTGTAATTTTGCAGAGAGGAGAAGCAGGTTACATACAAAGATCTGCAGTTTTAAGAAAGGCCAAAATTTATTTTTATTTATTTTTTAATATAAATTGAAAAGGCTGACCTTCACAGCTTCTGATTCACAGATGTGTAATCCTTAATGGATAGTATTTATTTGATGAATTGAATTAAAATACGGTAAAGAGTAAATGTATTGATACTCTACTAAAAATACTGAAGTCAGCCTGGTAAGTCCTTAAGAAAAAAATAATCTATTTTCCACAGAGGGCCTCGACAGAGGCTTTGCTTTTAGTGACTCTCAGTCATATTCTTTGCAGATGAGTTGTGTGACTGGGGTTTGATCCTGCAAGCACGGATTGCTTCTTCCAGCATCCCCTCAACACCCACAGCAGTCAGCTGCGATTTGAACTTGCTCAGCATTTCACAGGTTCATCCCTGCACTTATAGCTTTGTTGTGCTCCCTGTGCGTTTGTGATCAGTAGTGCCAATGCAAACCTAAAGAACACTACAAGCCTCTAACGCCTTAGTGTGACAAATAAGCCCCTCTTCTCTGGAGGTTAATGAAAAAAAACCTCCTCAGTCAAACCACTTTTCTTGGAGTAGCATGTAGAATTCTTTCACTTTCAATGAGAGTTTTATAAGTGTTTCTGAGAGGAAATTTGAGTCCATGTGTAAAAAAGGCTTTGTAATATACTGTGAAGTTGGTAAATTAAGAAAAGAAAGGGTAGGCAAAAAAAAAAAAAAAGAAAAAGAAAAAAGAGATATTTCAAGTTTGAATTTTCTTTTCTCCTGTATATATAGACAGAAATATTGTATAATGTGCACCATAGGCTGGCTTCCTCGCAGTTAATGTCCTTCTAGCAGTTTGCTGCCTGCCAGCTGGAGGTCTGGGCATCATTACAACCAGTGGGGAGGGGGAAACCACCTGAGGACAGTTAACCCCATCCTCCTCAGGGTGCCCTGAAATGCTCATAGGACAGTCCTGTCTCCCTCTGCCGAGTGCTGAAGAAGGTTGTACCCTGACTTGCTCGTGATGCCTCAAGTTAAATGCTATGAATCCTACCATAGGTGTCACATAGCAGGTGGAGGTATGTTGCTGGATTTCCTGATGGTTTTGTTCAAGTTCATGCTCTTTAGTATTGCATTTGATTAGATTTTGTGGATAATGTTTATATATTCTGTTTTCCCTGTGTGTTACCTTTTCCCTCTGAAAAATAAGTATACAGGAATTTGCATGTGTTTTTTCTGTTTCTCTCCTCGGTGCTGGTGTCCCTAATCCCATCTGCTTAGCTGCTGCAAAGTGTTATGTTTAATCTTTGTGTAATTTGGCATCAGAAGAAAATGACCAGATGATCTGCGTGCACACTGTGATCTGGGTTTAGTTCCAGGAAAATGGTGAAGCGTAGACACATGATGCGCCTCACTTGAGCTCTGGAGAGACCACTTGGCTGAGGGAGAGTCTTGACATCACTGGTTCAGTCCCTTTAGTCTTTGAATGTGCCAGCAATGACACCAAACAGTGTGAACTGCAGCAGTCATTTTATCTGGGCTGGGTGGCCTGGGAGTGATGGCTGAGGGGGTCTGATAGCTGCTGTGATAGCTCCTTTCAGAGGAGCAAAGTCTGCAGCTGTGGGGCAGGGTGGAAAAGTGATCCCACGTTTTCAGCCCTGCAAGGAAGCACCTGTCCTTGTTTTGGTACTAATATCTTGAAAATGGACTAGGATGATGGTATCATGTCACCTGAACCTTTGATGAGAAAGGGATCACTGATGACCTGTGTCATCTGGAACAGACGAGATGGAAAGAAATGTGCGCCACTACCAATGCCGGGTTCTTGTGATCCAAGAACTTTGCTAGTGGAAGCTTCCTAGTCTCTTCAGTTTGCCTGAAGTTTCCATAATTACCTTTCTTTTTACAGCTTTGTGATGCTTGATCTTAGGCATTAGTTTGCATTGTCCAGAGGACTGCAATGCACTTGTGACTGGTGAGCATATCTGCTTCCATTCTAGTATTTAAAATAAGTTTTCCTTTCTCAGTTTTTTTTTTAATGCAGAAATTCAATACAATCATGGTATGGAAATAGATGATGGATAAGAATGCTGTGTGTTAAGAGATTGATGGTGGAAGGAAACCTTCAAGGCTGCAAACCAAGCTTCAGTTCAGATAAGCAGAGAAACCAATACCTTGTTTTTGCAGGCCTGAGACTGGAAATCTGGGCTGGGTCTTTCTTCATTATATTTTCAATATTACTTTAACTTCTTCCCAGAACTTGAAGTAGAGGAACAGTTACAGAAAAAGAAATAGCAATAACAATATACATTCATAGGTATCTTAAGAGTGAATTGTTCAGATTTAGGATGCTTATCGTGTTGGAAAAGATTTAGCTTTTTGCCTAAAAAATGACCACACCATTCGGCTGGTTGGTCTGTTTTGTAATGAGAGACTGTTTATTTAAAAAAAATAACAGGAAATCTCAACTTGGTGATAGTGAAAGCAGAAAAGGTAAGGGCAGAAAATGCCTTGGGTTCTCTTTATAGCACAGCTGGTGGTAATAGTTTTTGTGGAACTGCCCCTCAGTATTTCTTCACAGTCATGCTATTTTGCCAAAGCTTCTTGTCCTGTGCAACTTTACAATAAGTCAGTGGTGTTCAGGCAGCACCTAGGAAAAATATTGGAAGAAGAGGATGATTACGTTTTCCCAGCTGAAAATAGTTCTCCTCTATCTTTGCATCCCTTGCTATTTTTTCCAGGGCTTCCCCACACAGGTTAGCCATACTGATGGAAATAAAATGTTAGGAAAAAATAATCTGTTAAATTTGGTTGTGTCCATAATAAAATCTGTATGAAAGCTGCATGAAACTGACCTGAAATCTAAAATCCCTGATCCATTCTAGGCCAGATTTTCTGTCTTTTTCTCACACAGCACAGAGGTGACTTTTCTGCTACTCCTCCACTACCTTGTTCTTTCTCTCCCATTCACACCAAAGCTGTGCCTTCACCTTTCCATCCCCACTTCATAAATCTCTGTCCCCTTTCTTTTTTTTTTTTTTTTTTTTTTTTTTTTTTTTTTTTTTGTTTTCTTATTTTTTTTTTTTTTTTTTTTTTTTTGAATTTAAGGTGTTTTTTTTTGTTGTGCGTGCAACGTTATTTTTTGTTTTTT